>JASDQU010740000.1:0-37038 GCA_032191745.1 Picea mariana
ACCGAGTTCGGTTGCAATGAGGATCATCGCGATCTCTAGGCGCCATTGGACCCAATCTTAATACTATTCCTAGCAGTGAAGTAAATGAAGGCAAGAGCGGGTGGTTGAAACCTCCTTTCGTTCATTGAAAGAGGGGAATGGAGGGTCTGGTGAGCTGCCTGCTCATAGAGATTCTATGTATCGATTCTCTCAACGAATACATGCCGAAGTCCTCGACTCGACAGAGAAGTCTGCGCACGCTAGCTGAGCACTTCATGGCTCAGCTACCCTCCTTACAGGAGCCATGCGTAGTTAAGGTGGCATTTAAAGAAAGATATCTATACGAGTTTGTCTGAAGGGACATCAAGCCTTGAGTGACTGGGCACGCCTCTGTGAGGTGAATTTTCCTGGGTATATAGACTCAATTTTTTTTATTTTTGAAAGCATCGATGGTAGAGCGCAGCTCCCGATTGTAAAGTTTTAGCAGACATTCTAGCTTTAGGGTCATGCATCTGTATTTGAGATTTCTTATTTTATAACAGACAGTATTCTTACTCCATCTAAGTTTTCATCTTATGCTAAGAGAGTTCACGAACGAATGATTCGTGTGGATCATTGCAATTATGTCATGATAAAGGATTTATTTATGCATTATTGTATTCTCTGGTTTTCTGTGTTTGAGCGCAAGAAGATCTTGTGTTTGGATGCCTTCTTCTACAGTCTGTTAGAAACCTGATGTTTACTTCAGACCTTCGCATTTCCCTGATATAAGTCTTCCCCCTACTCACCCTTACAACAACTCACTGTCTGAAGTTACCTAAGACCTCACTTACCCATGCATGCCTGGCCTAGTTTCGGAGTTAGAGCTACATCGTCTTGAGCTAGCCTCCATTTGATCACCTCATTAAACAAATCGTGACATTAAACTGATGGGTGTCGGGCTCTGCTCCTGCAAGCAATCCAGGAGTGACTTCCGACGCTAACAAGTTGATTCTTCCAATAATTGCAAAAGCATACACTAGATCAATGGTCACTGCTCCATCCAAAACTATGAATACATTGTAACCCCTTGCTAACAATCCAACGGTGAAAATATGCCTTACCTTATAGTAATATAAGCTTGTGATAGGAGCTTTTTTGTTTAGCATCATCAATGATGCTCAATGAAGGCCATCGACTATTGAAATGGCACTAATGGTTGGCATCCGTCGCAACAATATCTTGTGCAATATTCTTGGATATGAACTTGCCTTTCAAAGTAGGGATATTCGAGGGTGTTGAATCTGTTTTTGCATTAAAAACAACAATTTCATCCATCCAAAATTGTCACTTCAACAAATATTGTTCGGTCGTATTACGATGATGGAAAACCAGAAAAGATTGAAATCTTAGAACGTTTATCATTCTTGTTTGACAAATGGTACAAACTATTTTTTCTTGGAAAAACATTCAGATACTTTCCCAATCCAGGGATGGTATTTAGTGTAAAGTAAACATACATGCACTAGTGCATTTGACTACAAGGGAATCGAACCTAGAACTTGCACAATGTGCCAAATTAATTTTTATATAGTTATTTCTTTGAATTTTGATAAATTGTGTACTTTTAAGTGATAAGATCCTATTTTATGGATCACAACACTTATTTATAATTACTGTGTTCATTGTTCGTCTTCTATTTAAGTCTCCATATGTCATTCCCTACATTATTTTTGATGGTAGAGTGCTATAATTGGGGAGCTTGGCATGAATATGTTTATTTTATTGGGATGAACGTGTAAGTCATTATTTTATTTAATTAATTCATTTCTACTCACTTGACTTACTTATGGAAGTTTGGTGCTGATGCAAGAGCATCCTTGGTCTCAGGAAATAAACATCACCCAAAATAAGTTAAAATTTGAGTTTGTAGATAGCATAAGGGCCAACCTTTGTTGTATAAAACATTACTACAAAAACTTTGTTGTAGAAGACATTGCTACGAAAACTTTGCTACAGAAGCGCCTTTGTTGCAGAAACCATACACTACAAATCAAGACCGCGTAGGATGAGACAATTTTGAAACAGTACCAAAGGTGGCTAGTAGTCAATGTGGAGAGATGTGAAGGGACACGTGAGGTAGTTGAGAGGATAAAATTGTTTTATCTTCAAACAAAAATGAAGCGATGGAGGGAGACTTAAAGAAGGGGGCCAAGAGAAGAGAGATGGATTCAAATGGGCGATTTGATTTCCAATACCTTGGACAAAGGGTTATTTCTAGAACTCAAGAACAGAGGATTTCAATCTTAGAATAACGAAATCGAAGGGCACGACTTCATAACGATAGAGTGAGAGGGAAGTAAATGCCATCAGGTTGATTCCAAAGCATCAGAATAGAGGAATGCACTCAGATTATAAGCCATGGAAGTAAAAATGATTTTCAAACTACCTAGCATTGTATACAGGTTGGGAAGAAATAATTGAATTAGATACTAAAACTGTAAGAGTGATGAATGAACCGATTTCATATTGAGCTAATAAAATCTTCAATTCTAGTTATGTTGATGTTGCCTCTTATATGAATTATTTCATTGTCAATTCCTCATTGTATATGTTTTAGTTTATTTCTGGGAAACAATAGAACGTTGGTAGTTGTGTACTCTGAAAGTAGATACATTGTTTTTGTAGCTGAGTTTAGGTGATAGGACGTAGGGCCTCTCGTCAGGTGGTATCAAAGTTGGTTAAGCTCATGAGGATTGGTTTCCTGATAGTGTTCATGTATAACACGTGGTTTTGGAAGATAAGTTGTGAGAAACAAAGACCGAAAGTAAGGCCTATGGACATTAATATAATTGAAGACTACGAGAGAAGTTTGGAGAATGTCGTTGCAGAGAGGAGTAGCCCGAGGAGGTGTGAGGAACCAAGAGTTGGGGGAATTGAGGAGGAGAATATAAGAGTTAGAGAAAAGAAGAATTGGGTATGTTGAAGTAGACTCAAAATCATAGGATGAGATATAGAGGAATGGGATTATGATGAAGGAGACTTGACAGTGTGTCTCATATCGTTTTTGAAGGATAGAGGTAGCGCAAGGGCAGAAGTTTCTTGCTACGATGGTAGTTTGAAAGATGAGGCTCTCATTGATTGGATATGGGAGACCTAAAGGTACTTTCAACACGAAAATGTTCAAGATTATAATCAAGTTCAATTTTCAACAATGAAATCAAGAGGACATGTTGCATTCTGTATAGAAAGAAAGAGTGGACTATTTACATGATAATATTAAGACTTGGAGAAAATGGCGAGTAAAATAAAGGAGAAATTCCTACCTATCAATTRCCACCAAAGKTTATGTARGCATGTATAGAAATCCAGACATAAAAAKACATRTGTTCASRAGTACACTGAAGAATTTTTCAAATTGTCCCTCGGATCAGGACTAAAATAACTAAAATACCAAAGGGTAGATAGGTATATTAATGGACTAAAGTTTTAGATAAAAGATGAAATGAGCACACATTACTTTCATAATGTGGATGATGCCTATCAAATCAATCTAAAGTTAGAAGAAAAGGGCATTGTCTAGCTATTTTATGTTTTGGCCTTTTTCGTCGAAATTTGACAACTTAAATCTGGACAAAATCACAATTTTTTGTTATTTAAATTGCATTTCTGAATGCATAAATGGATTAAGCGTGATTATTCTATAGGCATTCAATGTGTTTTCCATAATTATTATAGTTTTCTTTATATGTTTGATGATTCAAGGAAATATGTTTTTATTTCCTTTCACTTTGTGGCATGACTTAAGCATCTTCACCTTTCAGAATCTACTATGTTTGTTTTATATTTTCGTTGGAAAGAATTATTGGTGTTCATAAAGGGAAATGAGCTATACGTAGCTAAGCGAATATAGAAATGGTTTATGCACTAGGTTCCTATGTGTTCATTGTAGGAGACCCATTAGAATGAGACTGACATTCCTCTAATGAAATTATACATTTGATGTCAAGACTAAAATGACATTACATGTAGCCTAGATGATTCTAACTATATTCATAAATTCCTTAATGAACTTTAGCCTTTGATCACATAATAATGTGAGAGCTCAAGTGGTATTGGTCACTAACACGCTCTTGATTGTAAAGCATGCGAAGCAAAACTTGAAAGGATATGTTGAGGTGCATGTTTCTATATGTAATAGGTGAACATGAAGGGGGAAACAATCTATGAATCATGATTAGACAAAGAGGAATCAAGATCATTAATATTATGTGGACATTTTGTAAAATAAAAAATGGTGTTATGATTCATTTTAATGTTTTGCGGGAGTAGATTATTATCTTTCTCTTATACAGATTATTCACTTTGATTGCATGTCATATTGAAAAATGTAGAGATCCATGCACAAAATATGCTAATGTGGATGCACTGCAACCATCCTTTAAACGTTTTAAGCGCGTTGAGGTAGAGATTGTCGAGGTTGTTGTTTTAGGTAGTGCTTCAAACAACTAGTTTCATTGTATTTTTATTTTGTATCAAGGGGGATGGTTAGGTCCCACATAATTTGTAAAAATTAATTGTATACCAAGTGTAGTAGGCTAAATTAAAATGTGTTTCAAACTTTGGCCGAGTGCTCAATTGTGTATTGCAAACACTTTTGAAATCATTTCTACATTTGATCTCTAAGCATGATAGAACTTAGTAGAATGCAAGAAGTTGTGTTGAGTAAAGTTAGAAAACTAGCTAGGATTTTGTTTACAAGGTGTCGTGGTGCAAGAGTACATGGAAAATATGAAGTGAGTGCAAAATCGTCTAGGAAATTTTCTTCTTAGTTTTGTGTCTTTTAACTTTTTTATTAGCCAACAAAAATATAATGGATAAAGGTGATCTCTCTTCATTAGAAAGGGGTACTTTCTAGGTACAAATGGTTGATCAAAGAGGAATTCATGCATGGAATGTGACCTATCAATAGTCTTATACATTTGGAGTTATTGATGGACAAAATTATGTGCCCTCCTATTAAGGAACATCCAATGTTGAACTTGAAAACTTTCATAATTGATGAGTCGGTGATAAATAATCCATAATATAAGTGGTAGAGAAAATATCAATATCTCCCGAGCCTTATATAAGTGGTGGTCATGATCCATACATAGACAAACTAAATGAGGTAGCTCTATTCCCATCCAAACTCTCCATCTCGAAAATAGTGTTGAAATTGTTTCTATGTGCAAAACAACTTGTGGGAAAAAATTGTATTGTTGTCTCCCTCGGCTAGCCAAATGGCTCAGTTTTTGAGTCACCATTCAAATTCCTCCAATTCTAAGTGATGTTTCTTCTTGCTTTCATACTCTCTCAACCTCACTACCTCCTCATCCAACAAAACCCCACTGGAATTCTGCTCAAACAGATCCTGCAAAGTTCTTTTAACTTCCTTTAAATCTTTTTGGTTGACTTTGGATCTCTCTCAAAACCAATCCGTTGTCGGCCTTTTTATATCAACCAATTTTTTTTGGAATTTTCGCATCGTTGACACCCCACTCAACTCTTCATAACTTTTTCAATTACCAGCAACCAAATTTCTAAAATCTTCCTCATTTAGCCAATTGTGATTAAATTTAAAAGGTATAGTGGATCTTTGATTCACCATTTCCATCTATAGAAAAATACGCAAATGAATTGAAATACCTTTGATACATACCCATGATTTTTATCTACTAACAACTTCTAGTACCCTCTGTTAGAATATAATGGATGTGCTCATTTTACCATTGACAATATCGCTATTGTCACCCAACCATAGGCCAAAGCCACCCTTCGATCACCTTAACCTTGACAGAGAATCGCTCCAGAAGAAAACCCTAGGCTAGATAGCCAAACAAAGGGTAGCGCTCCTTTCCCCAAGGATAGCGCACCAACAACTGCTTATCAGATAGTCCAAACCCTAACCAAGATATAGTCCAAGCCAAACGTGATCGGCTAGATGCAATAGCTGCAATGGAAACTCTCCTCCAAACTTGCGCACAAAATTGGGCACTGCAGTGTGCAAAAGTGTTGCTCTGCAATTCTGAGACTGCTTGCCAAAATGAAGACTGGCCTCCTGTATTTATAGTAATTCTAGCTAACTGCCTGGGCTGACTTCTCATTCTAGGTACCTGTCTATTTAGTATATATTATTTCTTCTGGCCCACTTCTTCTCTTGGAGGCTAATAACCTAATACAAGTTATCTTCTCGAGCCAACATGTATTCTAGGGTTATTAGCCAACTCATTAGGGTTTTTTCTTTCTTCCCAGAATATTCTATTCTCATCAGGTTTACGCGTGGAGGTAAATACCTCCCGCAGCTACCACAATATCAACACTCCCTCCTAGCTAGGGAGCTATTACAAGTAATGGTCTTGAGCACAAACATACCATTCACCCGGTAGCATCAACATAGTTGTATAGCCTATCTCATGACTAGATCATGAGCACCATCATCACCATCAGTGTCATCAACTGCATCATCTCTTGAAACCATACTCTATATTGAGTAATCAAACATGATGCTCACTCCACAGAGTGACACAGGAGCCATTCTTCTAATCTAGAAGAATAAATGTTCTAAATCATTTTCTGTCTGGGAAATCTCTGTTCATTGATCGTCCATCTAGCTGATAATCATTTTCAACACTTCTGATAGTCTTCAAGGCAATCGGAACAATATCATTCAATAGAACACAACTGTGTCTATCCATAGTAGTACACAACTACAATCCAGTGGTACACTACCACACCAAGTAGCACACAGGTACTTGATCAAACAATGGAACACATCCACCACAGTAGTATATTGTCTAGAGACATACAGTCTTCATAACAATCATCTGATATCAACCTGCATAGAAACAATGTTATGATAAAAACTAAATCATCTGGGTCATTCTTTCACTCACATATGTGACATCTCGGAAGAGTTTCTTTAGCTCTTGGATCCATGGAGTTTCATATAGATTCCATGCCTCAAAGATTCCACTTCTTCCTTTTATTATAGAATCATGGATGTGGATGGGTAACCAGGGATACTTTAAGGCTTCTCTTCGAAGAAGACTTCTTCTGAGGTTGAACTGCACATGTATTGTCTTTCATAGTTGCTACCATGGATATATACTTCATCATCTTCAATGGATCATAGGATTAGCTCCCTCCTAATCCTTGCTTCATGTAGAGTGCATATAATCGTCTCCCTCCATCTAACAGAGTCTATGCTTCCATCTGCATCCTTATTGTCTTCTGCAATATATAATCGGCTCCCTCCGTCTAACAGATTCCAAGCTTCCATCTTTTTGTCTTCTGCAAACTGTCATATGTCTTTCTCCAATTTCCTCTTGATTGTTGACTTCTTTCTGTCTTTGCTTCTTCTAAGCCTCTTCATGATTGATTTTGATTCCGGCTTATCTTGTAATAGCTTGCAGATGATTTGTTTGATGTATTCCATCCTTTCATGTGTATTATGTGGCTTGTATAATGATAACAATCCTTATCTTGTTGTTCTTCCATAAGTATAGTTCTTCTTGGAACATATTATCTTCTAAGAGATAGATATACAAGATATGAAAACAAGATATGTAAAAGAACTAACAAGAGTATTGTTACCTTCAGAAGAAGAAGTCTCTTTCATCCTGCTTAGTCTTCTTCGTAGGTTCCTTTTCTTCGGAAACTGATGCTTCGTGTTTCTCCTTCCTTTTCTTTAGCTCGATACAATGATTCTTGTAGTGACCATACTTTCGACAGTTGAAGCATTGTACTTCTGAAATACCTTTCTCTTGATTTGTCTTCCTCCTTGAACCAAACTTCCTTTTGTTCCAGATATAGTACTTTTGGATGAAATTGTTTTGTGGACAAACTGCACATTTACTGTTTGTTGAAATCCTTCAAGGGAGAACAAAATTGCATCTACATGTCAAGAGTGGTTGAATTCCCACGTTTGGCATATCCATTTTCAAATGTTATCTTCTCTTTATGTTGTTGTAGATATATACAAAAGAGGTAGTGATGAGTCAAATTGGCCCTGATAGTGGTTTTATGAGTGGCTTTGATGACATGAAAATTTTAAATTAATTGAATGGTAGTTGTGTTATGAGTTTGACCAAAAATCATCGAGGGTCAATAATTAGACAACGAGAAAGGTTGTCAGTAGATATGTAGAAGGTCAAACGAGGCAGAGTTGATTGGTAGGAAACATATTGTGTTAAATATGGGAAGATACTCTAAGAGTTTGTGATTGATAAACATCATCAACAAAATTGACAATATGAACTCATGAACACAAATATTGGGCAAGAGATTCATGTTTGGTTCATAGATTGAAGGTGAATCATGTTGGGCATAGCAACAAATAATATTGTTTGGTAAGGAAAATAATAACATGTGTGAGGTAACAAGGCCAATGTAATCATCATTTTCAACACTGCTGATAGTCTTCAAAGCAATCGGAACAATATCATTCAATAGAACACAACTGTGTCTATCCATAGTAGTACACAACTACAATCTAGTGGTACACTACCACACCAAGTAGCACAGAGGTACTTGATCAAACAGTGGAACACATCCACCACAGTAGTATATTGTCTAGAGACATACAGTCTTCATAACAATCATTTGATATCAACCTGCACAGAAACAATGTTATGATATAAACTGAATCATCTGGGTCATTCTTTCACTCACATATGTGACATCTCAAAAGAGTATCTGCCCTAAAAAAGGTAAGACATCAATGATGAGCTATCTGGACTATTCTTCCCAAGCAAGGAAGAATAATTGTCCTGATTTTTTTTGGGGGGCCTGGACCATTCCCCACCCGAGGCCATTCCTTCGACACTAAACAAAGTGTAATCTGGAGAGAATGAGTCTTCCCTAAGGAATGTTTGTCCCTGATTGATGAACCTGGACCATTCCCCACCCTAGGCCATTCTTCTGGCACTAAACAAAGTGAAGCCTGGAGAGAATGAATCCATGTGCCACTTCTTCTGTCATCATGAGATCTGATCTTCTGAGTAATCATCTTGATACAATATCTCTGTTATAGTAAATATTCACCATGCTTCTGTTGTGCACTGGAGGTTCTCCACCAAGTTATCTTCTTCTATCTGCATACAAAGGTATCAACTTTCCTGTATGCTTCAAAGTCTTGAGGTTTCTCTTCATACTCTCTTTGTTCAATTGCTTTGGAGAATAGTCTTTTTATTTATCTGACGTAGAAATCCAACCCATGGATATTGCGGATGATATAAAGACTCATGTAGAGGTATGTATGATTTATTGAACAAGTAATCATCACAGTCTTCTCCCTCCATCTAGGAGAACCTCTAGTTCTGGATCTTGCAATGCTTGCATATATATACATTGTTCTTCATCAAAACTTTCAGTTCCTCTGCTTGATTTCTTTTATTGAGTTCATATCAGGTTGGTGATCTTATGAATCTTAATACAGTGACTGGTTGTTCTGGCTTCTCTTTCTTTCTTGGAATCTTCATGTTATTCCTGATGTTTTTCTTTAGCTCTTGGGTCCATGGAGTTTCTTATAGATTCCATGCCTTAAAGATTCCACTTCTTACCTTTATTATAGAATCATGGATGTGGATGGACAATCAGGGATACTTTAAGGCTTCTCTTCGAAGACGACTTCTTTTGAGGTTGAACTGAACATGTATTGTCTTTCATGGCTGCTACCATGGATATATACTTCATCATATTTAATGGATCATAGGATTAGCTCCCTCCTAATCCTTGCTTCATGTAGAGTGCATATAAACATCTCCCTCCGTCTAACAAATTCCATGCTTCCGTCTGCATCCTTATTGTCTTCTGCAATATATAATCGGCTCCCTCTGTCTAACATATTCCACACTTCTGTCTTATTGTCTTCTGCAAAATGTAATAATTCTTTCTCCAATTTCCTCTTGATTGCTAACTTCTTTCTGTCTTTGATTCTTCTAAGTCTCTTCATGATTGATTCTAATTTCGGCTTCTCTTGTAATAGCTTCCACATGATTTGTTTGATGTATTTCATCATTTCATGTGTATTATCTGGCTTGTATAATGATAAAAATCCTTATCTTGTTGTTATTCCATAAGTATAGTTCTTCTTGGAACATATTATCTTCTAAGAGATAGATTTACAAGATATGCAAACAAGATATGTAAAAGAACTAAGAAGAGTATCGTTACCTTCAGAAGAAGAAGTCTCTTTCATCCTGCTTAGTCTTCTTCCTAGGTTCCTTTTCTTCAGAAACTGATGCTTCGTGTTTCTCCTTCCTTTTCTTTAGCTCAGGACAATGATTCTTGTAGTGACCATACTTTCGACAGTTGAAGCATTGTACTTCTGAAATATCTTTCTCTTGATTTGTCTTCCTTCTTGAACCAAACTTTCTTTTGTTCCTGAAATTCTTGACTCTTTTTGTGAAGGCTTGATCATCGTACTTCTTTTGGGGTTTCTCTTTTGCACTGATCCTCGATTCTTCTTGAGCACAGCAAGTCCAAAGTTCTTCAAATGTAGGATACTCGTTTCTTGTGTTCATGCTTGCGGAAAATGCATCCCACATCTTCGGAAGACCATTGAGTACTATGTTTACTAATTCCTTCTCTGAAAAGATCTCTTCAATGGCTTGTATTTGATCTCTTAACTGGGAGATCCTCACAAAGTATGATGTTATGATATCATCATCATTCATCTTCATGTCACAGAGCTCATTCTTTAGACTCGTTATTTGTCCAATGTTTCTGACTAAGAAGAGGTTTGTTAGGGCATCATACATCTTCTTCGATGAGTCAATATGGGAGATGTAGGGTATCAAGTGGTCTTTATAGAGTCCACGATGATACTCATGGAATTGATGTCACCGTCTTTGAACTTCTCCATAGCTGCAATGTTTTGTGATTCCTTCTCTTTTCCTTCTTCAAACTCTAGTTTCATGATCTTTCCTTCCACGATATCCAACACTTTATTCTTGGCAAGGATGAGGTCAATCCTTGTCTTCCATGCTCTGAAGTTAGAAGCTCCATCTAACTTGTTTTCTGACTTCATGGAGTAGGTCATGGTTTCTTTGACTTGGTCAACCCTAGATTTGGCCAAAAAACTCAAACTTGACGTCTTGGCTTGCTGAGAGTACCAGGAGATGCGCTAGGCTAGGGCGCAATGATCTATCCAGAAATTAGGTCAATCCCTTCACTTAAGGTGCCTCAACGAGAGGATTAGGGTTTTTGCAACTGCACCTGCTAGTAACCCTAGCGGTAGTGCTATGGTGTTTTCTCTTGCTAGAAACCCTAGCGGCAGTTCTTCAACAAGCTTAATATCCTTACGGCTATGTTTCCTTCCAGCGGTTAGACTGAATGAAGGAGGTGTGGGCCCATAACCTGTTAGAATATAATGGATGTGCTCGTTTTACCATTGACAATATCGCTATTGTCACCCAACCATAGGTTGAAGCCACCCTCCAAGCACCTTAACCTTGACAGAGAATCACTCCGAAAGAAAACCCTAGGCTAGATAGCCAAACAAAGGCTAGCGCTCCTTTACCCAAGAATAGTGCACCAACAAGAGCTGATCAGATAGTCCAAACCCTAACCAAGAGATAATCAAGGCCAAACGTGATCTGCTAGCTGCAGCAGCTGCAATGCCAGCTCTCCTCCAAACCTGCGCATAAAGCTGGGCACTGCAGTGCGCACAAGTGTTTCTCTGCAATTTTGAGACTGCCTGCTAGAATGAAGAATGGCCTCCTGTATTTACAGTAATTTTGGCTAACTGCCTCGGCTAACTTCTCATTCTGGGTATCTGTCTGTTCAGTATATATTATTTCTTCTGGAAAACTTATTCTCTTGGAGGCTAATAACCTAATACAAGTTATCTTCTTGAGCCAACGTGTCTTCTAGGGTTATTAGCTAACTCATTAGGGTTTCTTCTTTCTTCCCATAATATTTTATTCTCATCAGGTTTACGCGTGGAGGTAAATACCTCCCATAGCTACCATAATATCAACACCCTCTCTACCACCAAGAAGTGATCCAACATTTTTGAGATTCCACTCCCTACCTCTCCTTAAATTTCTCCAAGTAGGTACTACTTTATGGGGTTCATCATCCACCAGTTTTAAATACTCAAAAAGGTGAGTGGAATAATCTACCAATGGGTCTGGTTGTGTGACCTCACCTCAATACTATTGAGTTTTCTCAAGTTCAAATCGCCACCAATGAGCACATGTCCCCCTAACAAAATCTCCTGATCTTTTAGATTGTCCCAGATGTGGATTATGTCACTGTGTAAATTAATTTGACAATGTAAACAAATTCACAGGTTTGTGACCTAGGAACTTTTCAATGTATACAAACCCTGACAGATCACACATCGGTTGTAATGTCTCTTCTCTGTTGGGACCAGTTTTTCTTGTCATCCTCTTTAGACAACACAGTGAAGGTGAGGAAGGTTTCCTGATATACTTGTGTCATTTTGGAAGTAAAAAGGTGTACAAACCTCATTGTAGTTTTGACATCATTAAATGCAGGTCTAGGCTGCTGCACCAAGTGGAGCCCTTGAAGTGACTTACACTCACAATGAAGAACACATATGTTATCTATATCCTCACTGTCTATAACGACTACATATATTTTGTAAAATTTAAATTAGCCAGTAAAGCCATTCTCTGGGAGGATGGAAAAGACCCTAGACAACATCTAGGGCCCCCAGTGCACTCCTGGGGTACTTGGTCTGGGACCAAACAATCAGTTCCATGGAAAAAGACCCTTGTTAGGGCCCCCAGTATATGACTGGGGTTCTTGGTCTGGGACCAAGAAGTAAAGACCCATGAGAGGGCCCCCAGTATATGACTGGGGTTCTTGGTCTGGGACCAAGCAATTAAAGTCCCTAGATATGAATAGGGTCCCTGGACTTGCTCCAGGGTACCCATGCTTGGGGCATGAGTTGATCCTTGGTCTTGTACCTTTGTGGATAAGACCCCAAAATTATTTTGGGGAAACCTGATCCTTGATTAGTTGTTTCTTGGTGTATGACCCTCCTTGAAGGTGGGCATGACCACATGAGGGATGTATCCCGTATGCAATGATGATAAAATTAAAAATGTCACTTTGAGAATGAATGGACAAGTATTACCACCATTTCACCCTTCTTAAAACCCCCTCCTTTACCCTTGCTTATGTTTTTGGGGTTTTGATTTTTGCTTTAGGGGTTAATGAGAAAATATAAATTAAATATTTAATTATAATATGTTTGATTAATATTTATATTAATTAAACATGTTATTTTAAAAGATATTTTAATTAATATTTTTATTACCTTAACCTAGCCTAAAAGTATAAATAGAGATCCTACCTCTATCCTTTTTACACACTCACATGTTCTATTCTAAAGAGATCAGATCTCCTCCTTGAAGTTGCGGCCCTCCTTCAACAGTCCAGTTCAGCTTTTGGTTAATTTTCTTGACAGGTCCATGAGCCCTTGGTGTATTGAAGATCCTTCCTTGTTGATTTCAAGTCTGTGGTAAGGGTGTTGAACTGAGGTTTGAATTGTTTGTTGTTGCAAACTGTGTGAATTTGTCGTCACCTTCCTAAAACCAGATCTGTTGACCCGTGGGTATAGATCTGGCCTCTCTCACTAAGCCGTGCCTCCTCCATCACTGTTCGACCCCTTTCTCCTTGAGTTGCGACCCCTCCACGCTGCCTCTAACCTTGCTCCTGTGTGTGAGGTTTTGGATCCATAAGTTTTTTTTTTGTGTATGTGAAGATTTAACCACAGATTTTTTGTGTGCGGGTTTGGGTCCCTAAATTTTTTTTTTTTTGTATGTGAGGATTTAACCACAGAGTTTTTGTGTGAGGGTTTGGGTCCCTAATTTTTTTTTTGTGTATGTGAGCATTTAACCACAGAGTTTTTGTGTGAGGGTTTGGGTCCCTAAATTTTTTTGTTTGTGTGAGGGTTTAACCACAAATAATTCTTGTGTGATGTTTATGTGGTTTCTTCTTCTTGGTGGCAACTAAATCTATTCATCTCTTGGCAAGAGATCTAACCTATATGGTAGATCTATGATCCTAAATTTTTTCTGAGCATAAGTACAAGTGGCTTGGCATCTCTAATGTGTGGTTGTGTCTCCTTCAAAGGTAAGTCTACAAGGTAAGTGACTTGCTAAATTTTTATTGGTCTAACTCATTATTTAACTTGAAGTTTATTATGATCTAGATCTGTCTAATGTTGTTTAGATCTGATCTATATCAGATCCATAGATTAAACCTTCTTCTACTTCTAGATCAGTCTTTTGCTTAGATCAATTTCTCATTATCAGATCTGGGTATCAGTTTGTGTTTTGATATGTATAAGATCTACATCAGCATTGTAGATAAGATTCTATTGATTATTCCAAATCCTCTATTCTTAGTCAATATCTAATACTATTATCTTAGATCTGAGTGACTGTACCCACTTAGAATTTTGTTTACAAACTAGAATCATTTTATTGTTTCTCTGTTCAGATTTCAAGCAGTATTGTTTTATTTACTATTCTGAAAATGAGACATAGTTGTTTTTCTAACTAAAAATTGAAAAGACAGTTATGTTCTGCATTATTTCTCTAATTCTAACATGGTTTCAAAGCTAAGGGTGTGAAGAGAGCTCAAAGATATAATCTTGAGCCTACACAGATCCACTAGTTAGGGTTGTTTTGTAGAGATCAGCAACACCTAAACTAATTCAGATCTCAGCATGGCTTCCTCATCAGTTAAAGTTGAAGACAGACTTGTAGGGGCTACAAACTTTAATGCTTGGAAATACAGAATAGTAAACATTCTTGAAGAGAATGATCTAGAAGAGTTGATCTCTAGGGAGATTGAAGAACCCACCTCAAACACAGCCAGGGCAGCATACAAAAGGAAACAGACCAAGGCTAAAAGAAACATTTTTTATTCTATCAAAGACAGTATGATGCCCGTCATTGGTCATCTAAGAACTGCCAAATATTGTTTTGATGCCTTGGCAAACCTTTATGAAAAGAAGGCACCAACTCAAAAAAGAATTTTGAAGAAACAATTACGTACCTTGAAAATGGGAAAGGATGATACAGTTGCTACTTTCTTCTCCAAGATTGCTCAAACCAAATATTAGCTTATTGCAATTGGTGTTCCTATAGATGATGATGATCTTGTTCAAACTGCTTTTGATGGACTTCCTGATTCTTGGGGAGTTTTTCTTGCATCTGTAAATGGAAGAGAATCCCAACCTAATTTTGAAAGATTGTGGCATGGCTGCTTAGAAGAAGAAGGAAGACTAAACAACAGAAATGATTATTCAATTCTAAAAGATCATACCCTTGCAGTAAAGACCAAGAAATGGAAGAAGTTTCCCAAATCAAAAGGCAAAGGTAAGAAACCCCAAGGTAAGCTTTCTCACCTCAATCCTCACTTATCTAAAGTTAAATGTTTTAACTGCAATAAGCTAGGACATTATGCAAGAGATTGCAGGAATCCTCCCTCTCAGCAAAAAAGAAGAGGAAGATTCCAAGCCTCAGTTGCCACTGAAGAGGCTAAACCCCAAGAGGAGCCTCAAAGAAGACAAACCAGGGCTGCCACCAAAGAGCAAGAACAACAAAAGGAATATTACCTTATCTCATCTCTTTCTGGCACTATCACCAAGTTAGAGGAGATTTGGCCAATAGACAACGGTGCTTCCAGACACATGACAGGCTTCAAACAAAACCTTGCAAACTATCAAGACAAGAAATTCAAGGCAAAGGTTGAACTAGGTGATGATGGCACCTATGATATAAAAGGTTTTGGATCTACCTCTTTCCGATTTCACTTAGCTAATATCTTTCACATTGATGGAATTCTTTATGTACCTGGTCTAAAGAAAAATTTAATCTCTATTCCAGTTTTAGAAAGTAAAGGTTACTCAGTAGCTTTCTCCAAAGGGAAGGCCCTCTTGTGGTCCTCAAATGAAGATTTAAGTACTTCTATAACTATTGGAACTCGTGAGAGTGGAATTTATAAGATTTCAGGTCAGGTTGTTCAATCTCTAGTTCATGAGACGATCAATCCCTGCGAGCTTTGGCACAAAAGACTTGGACATCTCAACTACAATGCACTTCCAGGTTTGCAAAATATGGTGATAGATATGCCAGTATTTTCTGTTGAGCATGATAGTGTTTGTAAAGGTTGTTCACTTGGTAAGAATACAAAGAAACCATATCCTCTCAGTAATAGAAAATCAAATGGAATTTTGGATTTATTTCATTCTGATCTTTGTGGGCCCATGTCTGTACCATCTATGAATGGTTGTATTTATTATATCATTTTTATTGATGATTGTTCGCGTAAAACTTGGATTTATTTCTTAAAGACTAAAGATGAATCTTTTAGCAGATTTCAAGATTTCAAGAATCTTGTTGAAAATCAAACAAGAAGATACATCTGAGTTTTCAGAACAGATAATGGTAAAAAATTTGACTCCTTCAAATACGATGAACTATGACGGGCTTCTGGAATTAAGAGGGAGCTAACTGTGCCATACAACCCTCAACATAATGGGGTTGCTAAAAGAAAGAATAGAACTATCTATGAAGCAACCAGGGCCATGATGCATGACCAAAACTTACCTTTATCACTTTCGACCGAGGCTGCTAGTACTGCAGTCTACATTTAGAATAGATGTCCACACAAAGCCCTTGAAGCGAAAACTCTTCAAGAAGTTTTCACCAGATGTAAGCCCTCAGTTGATCACTTAAGAATCTTTGGCAGTCCAGTCTATATACACATTTCAAAAGAGAAGAGGACTAAGCTAGAGCCCTCCGGAAAGAAAGGAACTTTTGTGGGATACAATGAAACCTCAAAAGCTTATAAGATTTATATCCCTAGTCAAAAGTTCATCGAAGTAAGCAGAGACGTGACTTTTCATGAAGAAACAACTTTTCATCGGGCCAGAGAACTTCCATGTGAATCAGAGGAGCAGGAAGCTCCACCACTTGATCCTTCAGATTCTCCTCTTCCAGATGAGCAGAGGGAGGAAACCTCAGAACTTCCAGTGGATGCCTCAAGGGACATATTGAGTTTCCAATGGAAATACCTCCTATTAAAAGGAAACCAGCTTGGTGCTGGGAAATATTGAAAGAAGCAGAAAAGCATTCAGCTCCTAAGGGCACCTTCAGAGAAAGAAAGAAACCAAATAAGTACTCCGGTCTCATAGCTCATTTAAATACTGTGATTGATTCATAACCTTCCACATTTGTTGAAGCCTCAAAACATCAAGTGTGGAAAGATGTTATGAATGAAGAATATGATTCTATTCTAATGAATGATGTATGGACCGTAGTTCCTAGACCTCATGGAAAATCAGTAGTAACTTCAAAATGGATTTATAAGATAAAGCATGCACCAGATGGCAGTATTGAGAAATACAAGGCAAGATTCATGGCTCGTGGTTTCTCTCAGAAAGAATGAATTGACTACGAAGAGATATTTGCTCCAGTTTCCAGGTATACTTCAATTAGGATTATTATCTCTCTTGCAACAGTTTTTGGTTGGAAACTTCACCAGATGGACGTTAAGACTGCTTTTCTTAACGGTGAAGTTGAAAAAGAAGTATGCATCGAGCAGCCTGAAGGTTTCATGATAAAGGATAAAATATCTCATGTGTGCAAACTCACGAAAGCCCTGTACGGGTTGAAGCAATCTTCGAGAGCCTGATACGGTAGAATAGACAGTTTTCTACAAAGTCTTGGATTCACCAAGAGCATAGCAAATCCAAATATTTATATAAAGATTGTTCAAAATAATCCAGTTATCCTAGTCTTATACGTGGATGATCTGTTCCTCATTGCAGAGGAAAACTTGATAGCTCAGACTAAGAGGGAGCTTTCTGCAGAGTTTGAAATGAAAGACTTGGGGCTCATGCACTATTTTTTGGGCTTGGAAGTTTGGCAGAAACCAGGATAGATCTTTCTGTCACAGGGTAAATATGCAATTGATGTACTTTGTAGATTTGGCATGATAGACTACAAGTCCATGACAACTCCAATGATCTCTAACCTAAAGAAACTACAAGATAAAGTTACAGGTTTAGATCCTGAAGATCCCACCTTATATCGACAGATCATTGGGTCTTTGATGTATCTCGTACATACGAGACCAATGATCCGGATTTATGTAGGAACACAATGAAATATAGAAATCCACATAAATGCAGAGACGCAGCGAAAATAAGACTTCATTTCATTAATAACAAATGACTGAAAAATGCTTACAGATAGAATGGAAATAAACTAGCTAGGGCGCTGGTAGCTTATCTCTGAGAAGAGATGTGGCGACTACTGGCCTCTCAACTGCCTGTTACAATGAGGCTCAAAGGCCTATATATTACTGAGAAACAATGGAAAACCCTAAACATCCAAAAACCTAACCCTATGAGATGAAATACCAGAATATGGGCCCCGTTGGGGTAAATTGGTACATCAATTTCCCGGGGTCGTAACTTTGGCATACTATCTCCGTTTGACGCACATGATACATCGTTAGAAATATCTATCCGAGGAATACACTACTGACAGCGAATATCAAGTTCATACCATCAAGAAGCAAGGCCTCTATACTCCGATTCCTACCCCCAGTCAACCTTGGGAATCCATCTCTATGGATTACATGTCGGGCCTTCCTTCTACTAAGCATGGCAATGACTGTGTTTTTGTGGTCATCGACCGATTCTCGAAGATGTACATTATGATGGCCTGCAAGAAGAATATCATAGCAAAAGCCACTACTAAACTCTTCTTTGAACGAGTATGGGTACACTCTGGGATCCCACAGTCTGTCATCTCAGATCGGGACAGCAGGTTCCTCGGTACATTTTGGTCCAGCCTCTGGTCGATGCTGGACACCAAGCTCACCAAGTCCACAAATTTCCACCCGCAAACTGATGGCCAGACAGAGGTCGCCAACCGGATGATTGTACACATTCTACGCATGTACAATTCAAAGCATCCATGCACATGGGATGAGAGCCTCCCCTATGTACAACACAGCTACAACCGGGCTCTCCATAGATTAACCAGCCACAGCCCCTTTCAAGTAGGCTTGGGATTCCAACCACTATGTCCCATTGAAGTAGCCATGCCATTTGCGGCTACTCAGGCAGATTCAGCCCATGTCCAATCTGAGGCTGACAAGGAAAAAAACTTCATTGAGAGCATTCATCACATCTTCCAACAAGTTCATGACATCTTAGACAGAGCCAATGGTAAGTAAAACCAACGACATGATCAACATCGGGTGCCACACAACTTCCAGGTGGGCGACAAAGTGTGGCTACATTTGCAAAAGGAGTGCCTCGCTGGACCCTACCGCAAGATTTGCCTGCTCTGATATGGGCCATACACCATCACCAAGGTTGTAGGGGACAATTTTTTTGAGCTCGGTATTCCACCATTCCTTGGTCTGCACCTAGTGTTCAATGTGGACCGCCTTCATCCCTACTTTCCACCTCTACTAGACACATCCGACATGGCAGAACAACTCACACCAACAGAGTTAAACCCAGATTGCATGGAACAAGCCACAACTGATCGAATTATGGACACATAGATCAAGAACACCCGCCAACAGAGGATCCAGCTATATCGAGTTGTCAAAGCAGGCCAACTCCTTCACCAGGGACCAAGTTCAGCAAAAGTTTCCTCATCTCATGGAGGAAATCAACGCAATGGGGACCATTGCTTCCTAAGGGGGGAGGACTGATCCAGGTGGATATTGGTGGCCACCCACCTATTCCACTTGGACCCACACCATTGTTTCTTTCGGTTTTTCAGTTTCCTTAATTGTATCACAATTTACTATTTTAAGCAGTTCTTCGGGTCCTGAACTTCCGGAGCTGTTTTGAGGCCCTAAACGACGTTTTTGGGGCATGAATGCTCCGGCAAATATGAGTTTGTTTCGGACTCCATATCCGTTGTCAGCAGTGTATTCCTCGGATAGATCTTTCTAACGATGTATCATGTGCGTCAAACGAAGATAGTATGCCAAAGTCACGACCCTAAGAAATTGATGTACCAATTTACCCCAACAGGGCCCATATTCCAGCGTTTCATCTCCTAGGGTTAGGTTTTTGGATGTTTAGGGTTTTCCATTGTTTCTCGATAATATATAGGCCTTCGAGCCTCATTGTAACAAGCAATTAAGAGGCCAGTAGCCGCCACATATCTTCTCAGAGATAAGCTACCAGCGCCCTAGCTAGTTTATTTCCATTCTGTCCGTAAGCATTTTTCAGTCATTTGTTATTAATGAAATGAAGTCTTATTTTCGCTGCGTCCCTACGTTTATGTGTATTTCTGTATTTCATTGTGTTCCTACATAAATCTAGATCAGTGGTATCAGAGCGGTCTACTCGTTCTCGTTCTTTCTTTGCATGTCCCCAACGATGTCGGGGTATAAGGAGTTGGGGCTCTATCTGGTTGAAACTTTGCAATATCAGTCTCGCAAACCTCGACGAGTGCCCATGGGGGAAGAAAAGAAAGATGAGGGAGTAGGAGATCCTGTCAAAATGTTGCTCGACGAGGCCCTCGAGAAACAAAGAAACGTGATGATGGACAACTTTGCCCAGATTCTTCAACGGATTCCCACTAGCGGTGCATCGACATCCCATAGCCACTCTGGAGGCGCCACTCCTTTTAAGGTACAAGTAAACTTTGGCATTCCCATATTTGAGGGCCAAATAGATGTAGATGTCGTAGATAGATGGTTGAATCTGTTAGAAGGATATTTCTCAGTTCATGAATTTTTCGACCGAGAAAGGATTATTTTCGCACTCCTCAAATCAAAGTCGCACCCCATGTCAAGGACTGGTGGGAAACCTACTCGGAGCAATAGGGAGAGGGGGAACCCTCTCTGTTCTCAGCCACACCCACTTGGAATTATTTCTGAGATGCCATCAAGGAAAAATATTATCCCGTGGGGAGCTATGAGGACAAATACATACAATGGACTACGCTGCGGCAGCAAAGGGACCAAGATGTGCATGAGATGACGAATATGTTTCATACCCTATGCACAAAGTTGGGTATCAAAGATTCGGAGAAACATTTGGTGTTAAAGTACCACAGTTGTCTTCACAGATACATTCAGGAGGAAATGGAGTTCCTCGACATCTCCTCGCTTGCTGTGGCATACTGATATGCTGCCAAGATTGAGCAAAAGTTCAAACAGAAAAAGCGAGACTTTAGATCTGCGAATCGGAAGCAAGGGAAAGGTACCCCCAAACCGCAGAACAAAGGACCAAGCCAAGGTCGAGCGACCCAGGATAACCCGCCAAATCCATAAGCAAAGAACAACACCACGAAGCCAAAAAAGGACACGGGGAAGTGGTGTGAGTTCCATAAGAGCTCCACTCACAACAGAAGTGAGTGTCGGGCCAAGCAGTCACTGGTAGCCGAGTTGAAGGCTTATGAATCGGATGCATGCTCTGACTCTGAATCAAAACCCGACAAGGGGAATGATAGGGGGAACCATATTATCGATGCAGAGACCAACACCACCATTGACACCATGAAGATCCAGAAGGAGGAACTAGAAGATCCAGAGGAGGTAGAGTATCTCTTCGATTCCAAGGTGTGGGTAAAGGGTTCCCCATTGCAGTTCATTGTCGACAGCAGGAGCCAAAAGAACCTAATCTCGGTAGAGGTCATGAAGCGGCTAGGCTTGCCAACCACAACACACCCACAACCATACACCATCGGAAGGTTGCACCAAGGACGGGACCTCCGTGTCAGCCAACAATGTTGCCTTCCCTACAGCATCAAGCCCTTCACGGATGAGGTATTATGTGACATTTCTCCTCTTGATGTTTCTAATGTATTATTAGGCCAACCGTACTTGTGGAACTGACATGTTGTGTATGAGTCCAGGCCTCGTGCTGTTATTATCACCTTCGGCAAAAATTTGTACAGCATACCATAGATTGCACCGCCTACCACCATCTCTTTGGTTACTGCAAAACAATGCAATAAGCTCATTTCCAAAACCAGGAAATTTGTTTTCCTGATGATCCACCCTCAGGGAAAGAGGAAGATTGTGGCCATGACCTCCAGACAGGGCCCCGCTGCACGAAAAAAACAGATGGATAAGGTCATGGAGGAGTACGAGGACATCTTCACCTCCCCTGCAGGGGTGCCTCTACACTGCCAGGTCAAGCACCCCATCGATCTGACCCCAGGTGCATCGTTGCCCAATGGACCCATCTATCACCGCTCTGTTCTGGAGAATGATGAAATCAAGAGGCAGATTCAGGAGCTGTTGCAAAAAGGTCACATCCAACCGAGTTCATCACCCTATGGGAGCCCGATTGTGTTGGTGCAGAAGAAGGATGGGACTTGGATACTTTGCATTGACTATCAGTCACTGAAAAATACAACTATTCGAAATAGGTACCCGATCCCACAGATTGATGACCTTCTGGACCAACTCAAGGGGGCAAAATATTTCAGCAATATTGACTTGATGTCGAGGTATCACTAGGTACCAATCGAACCCTCTGATGTGTGGAAGACTGCCTTCAAATCCAAGGAGGGCCTTTTCGAATGGTTGGTCATGCCATCGGGTTGACGAATGCTCCTGCAACCTTCATGAGGCTAATGGAAAACATCCTATGACCATTCACCAACTCATTTGTAGTGGTGTACTTGGATGACATTTTGATCTTCAGCCAGACTTGGGAAGAGCACCTCCACCGCATCCAACAGGTCCTCCAAACACTGCAACAACACAAGTTGTGTGCCAATTTGGAGAAATGCACTTTTGGAATGACCCAGGTTCAGTATATGGGATACATTATTGATGAGCGGGGGGTGCGTGTGGATCCAACAAAGATCCAAGTCATTCGGGATTGGCCAACCCCAACCACCCTAGCAGAGCTCCGCATCTTTTTAGGTCTTGCCAATTTCTACCATAGGTTTGTGTTGGGATTCTCTCATATCACTTGGCCCTTGAGTCAAGTCACCAAGGGAGGAGCTAAAGCAAAATTCTTTTGGTCCGAATCTCAATAGAAGGTGTTTCGAGGAGTTGAAGCATCGCCTCTGCTCAGCACCAGTGCTCACATTACCAGACTTGCAACAACCATTTGAGATCGATACAGATGCCTCTGACTATGCCATTGGGGCAGTCCTTACTCAACATGGGCATCCAGTGGCATATCACAATGAGACACTTTTCGACACAGTCCGGAAGTATCCCACTTATGACAAAGAAATGTATTCCATTGTACAGGCTTGTCGATAATGCAAGTATTACATTTTGGAAAAGGAAACGGTCATCCACACAGACCATCGACCCCTGCAGTTCATACAGACACAAGGGANTGTGGGCACGAGACTTCTGATTGGCCGCTTCTCTACACAAGTGATCCAGAATTTGGCCACACATACAATACACTCTTGGAGGGTAAGCAAGTTCCCAATTTTCACCTCCAGGATGCCCTGCTTTGTCACCTGGGACACCTTTGTGTTCCTTCAAGCAAGCGTGCCAAGATGATTTGGGAGGCACACTACAGTCGGGTCGTTGGGAATTTCGAGGTCGAGAAAACCATGGCAGTACTGCAAAAGTATTTCTATTGGTCGAACCTTCAACAGGATGTCATGAAGTACATCAAGTCTTGCACTGCTTGCACCATTCCCAAACCGACCATCAAGAAGCAAGGCCTTTATATACCGCTTCCTACCCCCAGTCAACCTTGGGAATCCATCTCTATGGATTACATGGCGGGCCTTCCTTCTACTGAGCATGGCAATGACTGTGTTTTTGTGGTCGTCGACCGATTCTCGAAGATGTCCATTATGATGGCCTGCAAGAAGAATATCATAGCAGAAGCCACTGCTAAAATCTTCTTTGAACGAGTGTGGGTACACTTTGGGATCCCACAGTCTATCATCTTAGATCGGGACAGCAGGTTCCTCACTACATTTTGGTCCAACCTCTGGTCGATGCTGGACACCAAGCTCACCAAGTCCACAGCTTTCCATCCACAAACTGATGGCCAGATAGAGGTCGTCAACCGGATGATTGTACACATTTTGCGCATGTACAATTCAAAGAATCCACAAACATGTGATGAGAGCCTCCCCTATGTACAACACAGCTACAACTGAGCTCTCCATAGATCAACCAGCCACATCCCCTTTCAAGTGGGCTTGGGATTCTATCCACTATGTCCCATTGACGTAGCCATGCCATTTGTGGCTACTTGGGCAAATTCAGCCCATGTCCAGTCTGAGTCTGACAAGGAAAACAGCTTCATTGAGCGCATTCAACACATCCGCCAACAAGTTCATGACATCTTGGACAGAGCCAATGCTAAGTACAAGCAATGACATGATCAACATTGGGTGCCACACAACTTCTAGGTGCGCGACAAAGTGGGGCTATATTTGCAAAAGGAGCGCCTCGCTAGACCCTACGGCAAGATTCTCCCGCTCCGATATGGGCCATACACCATCACCAAGGCTGTAGGGGACAATGTCTTTGAGCTCGGTATTCCACCATTCCTTGGTCTGTACCCAGTGATCAATGTCGATCGCCTTCGGCCCTACTTTCCACCTCTACTAGACACATCCGACATGGTAGAACACCTCACACCAACAGAGTTAAACCCAGATTGCATGGAACAACCACAACTGATCAAATTATGGACACATAGATCAAGAACACCCGCCAACAGAGGATCCAGCTATATCGAGTTGTCAAAGCAGGCTAACTCCTTCACCAGGGCAAGTGGCTCACCAGGGACCAAGTTCAGCAGAAGTTTCCTCATCTCATGTAGGAACTCAACGCAATGGGGACCATTGCTTCCTAAGGGGGGATGACCGATCTAGGTGGATATTGGTGGCCACCCACCTATTCCACTTGGACCCACACCATTGTTTCTTTTAGTTTTTCATTTTCCTTAATTGTAGCACAATTTACTATTTTTAGCAGTTCTTCGGGTCCTGAACTTCCAGAGCTGTTTTGAGGCCCTAAACGACGTTTTTTGGCTATGAATTCTCTAGTGAATATGAGTATGTTCCTGACTCGATATCTGCTATTAGCAGTGTAGTCCTCGTATATATCTTTCTAACGATGTATCATGTGCGTCAAACGGAGATAGTATGCCAAAGTTACGATCCCGGGGAATTGATGTACCAATTTACCCCAATGGGGGCCCATATTCTGGTGTTTCATCTCCTAGGGTTAGGTTTTTGTATGTTTAGGGTTTTCCATTGTTTCTCAGTAATATATAGGCCTTCGAGCCTCATTGTAACAGGCAGTTCAGAGGCCAGTAGCTGCCACATCTCTTATTAGAGATAAGCTACCAGCGCCCTAGCTAGTTTATTTCCATTCTGTCCATAAGCATTTTTCAATCATTTGTTATTAATGAAATGAAGTCTTATTTCCGTTGCGTCTCTGCGTTTATGTGTATTTATATATTTAATTGTGTTCCTACATAAATCTGGATCAGTGGTATCAGAGCGGTCTACTTGTTCTCGATCTTTCTTTGCATGTCCTCAACGAGGTCGGGGTATAAGGAATTGTGGCTCGATTTGGTTGAACCTTTGCAAGATCAGTCTCGCAAACCTCGACGAGTTCCCATGGGGGAAGAAAAGAAAGATGAGGGAGCAGGATATCCTATCAAAATGTTGCTTGAGGAGGCCCTCGAGAAACAAAGCAACGCGATGATGGACAACTTTTCCCAGATTCTTCAACAGATTCCCACTAGCGGTGCATCGACATCCCACAACCACTCTGGAGGTGCCACTCCTTTTAAGGTACAAGCAAACTTTGACATTCCCATATTTGAGGGACAAATAGATGTAGATGTCGTAGATAGATGGTTGAATCTGTTAGAAGGATATTTCTCGGTTCATGAATTTTCCGACCGAGAAAGGATTATTTTCGCACTCCTAAAAGACACCCCCCATGTCAAGGATTGGTGGGAAACCTACTCGGAGCAACAGGGAGAGGGGGAACCCTCTCTGTTCTTGGCCACACCCACTTGGAATTGTTTAGTGATGCCATCAAGGAACAATATTATCCCGTGGGGAGCTATGAGGACAAATACATACAATGGACTACGCTACGGCAGCAAAGGGACCAAGATGTGCATGAGATGACGAATATGTTTCATACCCTATGCACAAAGTTGGGTATCAAAGATTCAGAGAAACATTTGGTGTTAAAGTACCACAGTTGTCTGCACAGATACATTTAGGAGGAAATGGAGTTCCTCAACATCTCCTCACTTGGTGTGGCGTACTGATATGCTGCCAAGATTGAGCAGAAGTTCAAACAGAAAAAGCAAGACTTTGGGTTTGCAAATCAGAAGCAAGGGAAAGGTACCCCCAAACCGTAGAACAAAGGACCAAGCCAAGGCGGAGCGGACCAGGATAACCCACCAAAGCCACAAGCAAAGAATGACACCATGAAGCCAAAAAAGGACACGGGGAAGTGGTGTGAGTTCCATAAGAGCTCCACTCACAACACAAGTGAGTGTCGAGCCAAGCAGTCACTGGTAGCCAAGTTGAAGGCTACTGAATCGGATGCATGATTTGACTCTGAATCAGAACCTGACAAGGGGAATGATAGGGGGAACCAGATTATCGATGCGGAGCCCAATGCCACCGTTTCCACCATGAAGATCCAGAAGGAGGAACCAGAAGATCCAGAGGAGGCAGAGCGTCTCTTCCATTCCAAGGTGTGGGTAAAGGGTTCCCCGTTGCAGTTCATTGTCGACAGCAGGAGCCAGAATAACCTCACCTCGGTAGAGGTAGTGAAGCGGTTGGGCTTGCCAACCACAACACACCCACAACTATACACCATCGGGTGGTTGCACCAAGGACGGGACCTCCGCGTCAGCCAACAATGTCACCTTCCCTAAAACATCAAGCCCTTCATGGATGAGGTATTAAGTGACATTGCTCCTCTTGGTGTTTCTGATGTATTATTAGGCCACCCTTACTTGTGGAAGAGACATGTTGTGTATGAGTCCAAGCCTCGTGCTGTTATTATCACCTTGGGAAATAAGCTGTACAGAATACCGGAGATAGCACCGCCTACCACCATCTCTTTGGTTACTGCAAAACAATGCAGTAAGCTCATTTCCAAAACCAGGAAATTTTTTTTCCTGATGATCCGCCCTCAGGGAAAGAGGAAGATTGTGGCCATGACCTCTAGACAGGGCCACGCTGCATGAAAACAACAGATGGATAAGGTCATGGAGGAGTACGAGGACATCTTCACCTCCCCCGTAGGGGTGCCTCTACATTGCCAGGTCAAGCACCCCATCGATCTGACCCCGGGTGCGTCGTTGCCCAATGGACCCATCTATCAGCGCTCTGTTCTACAGAATGACAAAATCAAGAGGTAGATTCAGGAGTTGTTGCAGAAAGGTCACATCCGGTCGATTTCATCACCCTGTGGGAGCTTGATCATGTTGGTGCAGAAGAAGGATGGGACTTGGAGACTTTGCATTGACTATCGAGCACTGAACAAGATCACTGTTCGGAATAGGTACCCGATCCCACGGATTGATTACCTTCTAGACCAACTCAAGGGGGGGAAATATTTCAGCAAGATCGACTTGAAGTCGGGGTATCACCAGGTACCAATCGAACCCTCT
The DNA here is from genome assembly GCA_032191745.1 of Picea mariana. NCBI lineage: Eukaryota > Viridiplantae > Streptophyta > Pinopsida > Pinales > Pinaceae > Picea > Picea mariana. The sequence goes on from JASDQU010740000.1 coordinate 27,626, forward strand.
GATGTGTGGAAGACTACCTTCAAATCCAAGGAGGGCCTTTTCTAATGGTTGGTCATGCCATTCGGGTTGACGAATGCTCCTGCAACCTTCATGAGGCTAATGGACGACATCCTACGGCCATTCACCAACTCATTTGTAGTGGTGTACTTGGATGACATTTTGATCTTCAGCCAGACTTGGGAAGAGAACCTCCACCACATCCGACAGGTCCTCCAAACACTGCAACAACACAAGTTGTGTGCCAAATTGGAGAAATGCACTTTTGGCATGACCCAGGTTCAGTATCTAGGATACATTATTGATGATCGGGGGGTGCATGTGGATCCAACAAAGATCCAAGTCATTTAGGATTGGCCAGCCCCAACCACCCTAACAGAGCTCTGCATCTTTTTAGGTCTTGCCAATTTCTACCATAGGTTTGTGTTGGGATTCTCTCATATCACTTGGCCCTTGAGTCAAGTCACCAAGGGAGGAGCTAAAGAAAAATTCTTTTGGTCTGAATCTCAACAGAAGGCGTTCGGGGAGTTGAAGCATTGCCTCTGCTCTACACCAGTTCTCACATTACCAAACTTGCAATAACCATTTGAGATCGAGACAAATGCCTCTGACTATGCCATTGGGGCAGTCCTTACTCAACATGGGCATCCAGTGGCATATCACAGTGAGACACTTTCCGACACAGTCCGAAAGTATCCCACTTATCAAAAATAAATTTATTCCATTGNTATCACTTGGCCCTTGAGTCAAGTCACCAAGGGAGGAGCTAAAGAAAAATTCTTTTGGTCTGAATCTCAACAGAAGGCGTTCGGGGAGTTGAAGCATTGCCTCTGCTCTACACCAGTTCTCACATTAACAAACTTGCAATAACCATTTGAGATCGAGACAAATGCCTCTGACTATGCCATTGGGGCAGTCCTTACTCAACATGGGCATCCAGTGGCATATCACAGTGAGACACTTTCCGACACAGTCCGAAAGTATCCCACTTATCAAAAATAAATTTATTCCATTGTACAGGCTTGTCGGCAATGGAAGCATTACATTTTGGGAAAGGAAACGGTCATCCACACAGACCACCGACCCCTGCAGTTCATACAGACACAAGGGAAGTTGTAGAATGATCTCCATCAGAAGTGGTCCACATACCTGCAACAGTTTCATTTGAACATTAAGTACAAGAAAGGCAGCACCAATAATGTTGCAGACTGCCTCAGTCGACCACCCATCGTGGTGCTAACCACTGTTCTCAACTCTTGTGGGCATGAGACTTCTGATTGGCTGCTTCTCTACACAAGTGATCCAGAATTCAGCCACACATACAATACACTCTTGGACGTTAAGAAAGTTCCCAATTTTCACCTCCAGGATGCCCTGCTTTCTCACCTAGGACACCTTTGTGTTCCTTCAAGCGAGCGTGCCAAGATGATTTGGGAGGCGCACTACAGTCGGGTCGCTGGGCATTTCGGGGTCGAGAAAACCATGGCAGTACTGCAAAAGTATTTCTATTGGCCGAACCTTCAACAAGATGTCGAGAAGTACATCAAGTCTTGCACTGCTTGCGCCATTGCCAAATTGAACATCAAGAAGCAAGGCCTCTATACTACACTTCCTACCCCCGGTCAACCTTGGGAATCCATCTCTATGGATTACATGTTGGGCCTTCCTTCTACTGAGCATGGAAATGACTGTGTTTTTGTGGTCCTCGACCGATTCTCGAAGATGTCCATTATGATGGCCTGCAAGAAGAATATCACAACAGAAGCCACTACTAAACTCTTCTTTGAACGAGTGTGGGTACACTTTGGGATCCCACAGTCTATCATCTCAGATTGGGATAGTAGGTTCCTCAGTACATTTTGGTCCAGCCTCTGGTCGATGCTGGACACCAAGTTCACCAAGTCCACAGCTTTCCATCCGCAAATTGATGGCCAGACAGAGGTCGTCAACCGGATGATTGTACACATTATGTGCATGTACAATTCAAAGCATCCACGCACATGGGATGAGAGCCTCCACTATGTACAACACACCTACAACCGGGCTCTCCATAGATCAACCAGCCACAACCCCTTTCAAGTGGGCTTGGGATTCCATCCACTATGTCCCATTGACGTAGCCATGACATTTGCGGCTACTCGGGCAGATTCAGCCCATGTCCAGTCTGAGGTTGACAAGGAAAATAGCTTCATTGAAAGCATTCAGCACATCCACCAACAAGTTCATGACATCTTGGACAGATCCAATGCTAAGTATAAGCAACGACATGATCAACATCGGGTGCCACACAACTTCCAGGTGGGCGACAAAATGTGGCTACATTTGCAAAAGGAGCGCCTCGCTGGACCCCAACGCAAGATTTTCCCACTCCGATATGGGCCATACACCATCACCAAGGTTGTAGGGGACAATGCCTTTGAGCTCGGTATTCCACCATTCCTTGGTCTGCACCCAGTGTTCAATGTGGATCGCCTTCGGCCCTACTTTCCACCTCTACCAGACACATCCGACATGGCAGAACAACTCACACCAACAAAGTTAAACCCAGATTGCATGGAACAAGCCACAACTGATCGAATTATGGACACACAGATCAAGAAAACCCGCCAACAAAGGATCCAGCTATATCAAGTTGTCAAAGCAGGCCAACTCCTTCACCAGGGCAAGTGGCTCACCAGGGACCAAGTTCAGCAGAAGTTTACTCATCTCATGGAGGAACTCAACGCAATGGGGACCATTGCTTCTTAATGGGGGAGGACTGATCCAAGTGGATATTGGTGGAAACCTACCTATTCCACTTGGACCCACACCATTGTTTCTTTCGATTTTTCAGTTTCCTTAATTGTAGCCCAATTTACTATTTTTAGCAGTTCTTCGGGTCCTGAACTTCCGGAGCTGTTTTGAGGCCCTAAACAACGTTTTTTGGGCATGAATGCTACGACGAATATGAAATCATTACAAACTCAATATCCACTGTCACTAATGTAGTCCTCGGATAGATCTTTCTAACGATGTATCATGTGCTTCAAACGGAGATAGTATGCCAAAGTCACGACCCCGGGAAATTGATGTACCAATTTACCTCAACGGGGCCCATATTCTGGCGTTTCATCTCCTAGGGTTAGGTTTTTGGATGTTTAGGGTTTTCCATTGTTTCTCAGTAATATATAGGCCTTCAAGCCTCATTGTAACAGGCAGTTCAGAGGCCAGTAGCCACCACATCTCTTCTCAGAGATAAGCTACCAGCGTCCTAGCTAGTTTATTTCCATTATGTCCGTAAGCATTTTTCAGTCATTTGTTATTAATGAAATGAAGTCTTATTTCCGTTGCGTCTCTACGTTTATGTGTATTTCTATATTTAATTGTGTTCCTACATAAATCTGGATCAGTGGTATCAGAGCAGTCTACTCATTCTCGATCTTTCTTTGCATGTCCCCAACGAGGTCGGGGTATAAGGAGTTGGGGCTCGATCTGGTTGAACCTTTGCAAGATCAATCTCGCAAACCCCGACGAGTGCCCATGGGGGAAGAAAAGAAAGATGCGAGAGCAGGAGATCCTGTCAAAATGTTGCTCGAGGAGGCCCTCGAGAAACAAAGCAACGCGATGATGGACAACTTTGCCCAGATTCTTCAACGGATTCCCACTAGCGGCGCATCGACATCCCACAGCCACTCTGAAGGCGCCACTCCTTTTAAGGTACAAGTAAACTTTGACATTCCCATATTTGAGGGCCAAATAGATGCAGATGTTGTACATAGATGGTTGAATTTGTTAGAAGGATATTTCTCGATTCATGAATTTTTCGACCGAGAAAGGATTATTTTCGCACTCCTCAAATCAAAGCCGCCCCCCATGTCAAGGACTGGTGGGAAACCTACTCGGAGAAATAGAGAGAGGGGGAACCCTCTCTGTTCTCGGCCACACCCACTTGGAATTCTTTTCGAGACGCCATCAAGGAACAATATTATCCCGTGGGGAGCTATGAGGACAAATACATATAATGGACTACACTGCGGCAGCAAAGGGACAAGGATGTGCATGAGATGACGAATCTGTTTCATACCTTACGCACAAAGTTAGGTATCAAAGATTTAGAGAAACATTTGGTGTTAAAGTACCACAGTTGTCTGCACAGATACATTCAGGAGGAAACGGAGTTCCTCGACATCTCCTCGCTTGCTATGGCGTACCGATATGCTGCCAAGATTGAGAAGAAGTTCAAACAAACAAAGTGAGACTTTGGGTCTGCGAATCAGAAGCAAGGGAAAGATACCCCCAAACTGCATAACAAAGGACCAAGCCAAGGTGGAGCGGCCCAGGATAACCTGCCAAATCCACAAGCAAAGAACAACGCCACGAAGCCAAAAAAGGAAACGGGGAAGTGGTGTGAGTTCCATAAGAGCTCCACTCACAACATAAGTGAGTGTCGGGCCAAGCAGTCACTGGTAGCCGAGTTGAAGCCTTCTGAATCGAATGCATGCTCCAACTCTAAATCAGAACCCGACAAGGGGAATGATAGGGGGAACCAGATTATTGATGCAGAGCCCAACGCCACCGTTGCCACCACGAATATCCAGAAGGAGGAACCAGAAGATCCAGAGGAGGCAGAGCGTCTCTTCCATTCCAAGGTGTGGGTAAAGGGTTCCCCATTGCAGTTCATTGTCGACAGCGAGAGCCAGAAGAACCTCATCTCGATAGAGGTTGTGAAGCGGTTGGGCTTGCCTACAACAACACACCCACAACCATACACCATCAGGTGGTTGTTTTATCCCCGATATCTAGGGATAACTAGGAGATCATGTCTTGAGGCCCACATGGTCCTAGACATGGAGTGTCGAGAGCAGGATTGACTTGAGCATGGNTTATATATGCATTAGGTTCCTTTCATTTCTGATGACTGCTTGGATCTTACACTAATCCGCTTGACCATTGTTGGGGTGATTAATGGGGCAACTTAGCAAGTTGGTATTCATGGGTTTTGGTTAGCCACCAAGGGGGATTTTCAGAGCCGTCATCCGCTCCCACCATCTTATCACTTTTACATCTTATACCCCGCTCATCCATCCCATTCCCCTAGTTTGGCCATTAGGATGACCTTTCAGGGCTACATCTTGTCTTGTGGGAAGAAGGGGCTAAAGGCCCAGGGGGTAAAAGCAGTTGGTAAAAGATAAAAGCCATAGGAAATGAAACCTGGAGATGCTTCGCCCAGGGGATCCTCGAGAAGGCAATAAAAATCCTCTCGATAAGAAACTAAGGGACCTTAAGAAAAATAATAATAATAATAATAAACAAGACCTAACCAAGAGGATGGGAGGTCTCATCACGAGCTGGACCATTATGTTCATAGGTATTTAGCAGTATGACATTGCCACTATCTCGTCACCAAACCAGGGCAGTGACCTTTGGTTGCATGGCCAAGGGAAAGGGGGTCTCATCACGAGCCAGCCTTCTCATTTCTGCGAAGATACCAGTGGGTAATGCTGTCAGCTCTGGCCACCAAGCCAAGGCAGTGTCCTCTGATTAGACCTTGAATAAAAAAGAAATAAAAGAAATATAAGGCAATAAAAGGGCTTGGAAAAAATGCATCCATGATGGGTACAGCTCGCCTCCTACAAAGGCACCCACAGACGACACCTGCCTTTGGTCTTACTATGACTAGACATCCCTAAAACCATATCACCTCGTTATACATGGCTTGAATAATCCTTTGAGGAAACTTTCCATCTCTTGTGGGTATTAGCCCAATAGGTTGTCCTTTTGGTTTCCTTAGCTTTGTATAGTAGATCTTTGTAATGTCTTTGAGCTCTTAGATGATGTGTTAGGGATTTCATGGATATATTTGATAACTTTAATAATGAAATATGATTTACATTGCTATGATGTCTAGGACTAATAGTCCCATGGAGGGCGTAGTGTTTGATGTTCAGGACCATGCCCGGCGGACAGGTACCAGAGGATCGGTGCACATGGGGAGATGATTAGCTCGGACCTCCATGGGGCTAAAGAGCCCATCAGATGGTTGCTGGGATGGCAGAGGCATGACAAAGTTATGATGAGCCCTTGCATGGAGAAGAAGAAGGACACCCTCATCAGGACGCTTTGGCAGAGATTTGACCTATGGGGGATCAGCCCCTACAGATGGAGGATGGCTTTGATGGACAGGACGCCACCCAGGACAGGCTGGACGATTTCTGGAGCATGTGGCAGCATGCTGGGCTTGTTTGGCACGTGTAGCAGGTTGCAGGAGCCCCAGAGGGGCCAACGTTCTACCTTCTGGATGCTGATGATGCCCTGAAAGGGCCAACGTCTCCCTTAGAGGGGCCTGACGTCTCACATTTTAGCTCATTTTTGGCATTTTTAGCATTTAATGTGACAAATAATGAAGTATTGTTAAGTCAGCCTTGTCGGATGTTTTTAATGACCTATTTTGTAATTAAAGGTCATAGAGATGATATATATTGAGGACGTTGAGCCTCATTTTTACATAACACAACTTGCTCTCTTGTGAGAGATACTCTTTTAGCTCTTGTCTTGGTTATTTTTGTCTTTTGTTGTTGAGGCGCTACACTTGGAGGATTATGTTTGGCATATGCATGGTGTTTTTTATCATTGGAAGGTGTTACAACTAGGGTTTGATAAGTTTCATCTTGGATTTGTAAGTATATTTTGCATGCAAAACTTCTTTATTGAATGGTTGTAGGTAGAATTGCTTACTTTTATGGTTACATTGTTAGTATTTGCTTAATCATTAAAACCCTAGGGAGCAATCACACAAGTAGGTTGTTGCTTCATGTCCCTGTGATAAAAGCTTGATTAGCCATTTGATTAAGAAGAACCTAGCCTAGCCATAGCTACACTAGTTCATCTTTTTCTTGAGTTAGTTTTAAACATAAATTGAAGAAAGAAGACGTCCTAGGCCTAATTTATTTTACACCTAGGGTTTGCTTCTAGGGTTTGAAAAGCCTTGTCCCCAAGCAACACTTTTCAGCCATAGATTTATGTTTTATAGCTATCCGTTTTGCCAAAGAGTCTTAAGGAAAGAGGGAGGAGCATGAGGCCTAGCTTTAGCTACACCGGAATGAGCCTCCTCCCCTTAGGGTTTTGATTTGGTGGCCCTGCCATTGCAACACCATTAAACCTAGCCCTCTCGTCCTTAGGTTTAAGTCCTTCCAAGCTATTAGCCTTTCCTTATTTGACTCCATTAACCCAAGGCACTAGTCTAATCCTAAAACATTGAGCTCTTAGTGTTTAAAACAACCTTTTCAAACTCTCAATTGTGAAAACCCTACTAACCCTAGCGTCTAAACTAACCCTAATTGTTGATGATGTCTTGCCTTATTTGAACTTTCGTTTGGACTAAAAGTTGCGGCTGACTCATCCCTTGATAGCCATAGAGGAATTAAGCAATTTCATTGGTCAATTCAGCCAAACGTTCCACCTCTTGGTCTAGCTAGCCTAACCCTAACCCTAAGGTGACGTCACACTTATTTTGGTCTCTTGTTTGGCATAAAATGTTGTGATATCGTCACCCTCTTGATAGGCTTTGAGTTGCTGATTATATTCATAAGTTTAATTGACAAAACATTTCTCTCATTGTCTTCAAAATTAACCTAATAGTAGGGCTGACGTCACCCTAAATCTGCATAGTGACGCAGCAACAATATTGGTATATGAGCATATTTATGGCATTGTGATATAATAAGGATTGATTTTATACATTGAATGCAAGTATCATTTTGTACTTATTTAAGAAGTATTATAAGCCTTTGTCTTTATTTGCAATAATTGACTTCGTCAATAATTACACCTATTATTGCTCATATGTGTTAAAGATAGTCATTAATATTTTGAAGTAATAACCACAACACATTCTTTTAGCTTTATTTGCCTTGTCTCGCAAACAGGTGCCATTCAGTGGAATATCTTCTCTTTGACTATCCATTTGGCAGTAAGTTGTGAAGGGAAAGTTTACCTTAACCTTTGAAGCCTTAAACCCTTGATCCTTTTCCTTCAGAACCCCAGATTACTAGGGACATCTCCCTTGGGATTAGCCACCCTAAATAGAAAGAGCTCCCCATCGAGGTGACAGTGGGTGGGGAAGCTCCTGTTACGCCAGTTTGAGCCTTGACTTCTAGCTACCTAAACCTTTCCTACAAACTGTGCGATAACAGGTTGCACCAAGGACGGGACCTCCGCATCAGCCAACAATGTCGCCTTCCCTACAGCATCAAGCCCTTCACGGATGAGGTATTATGTGACATTGCTCCTCTTGATGTTTCTGATGTATTATTAGGCCAACCTTACTTGTGCAAGAGACATGTTGTGTATGAGTCCAAGCCTCGTGTTGTTATTATCACCTTGGGCAATAAGATATACAGAATACCAGAGATAGCACCGCCTACCACCATCTCTTTGGTTACTACAAAACAATGCAGTAAGCTCATTTCCAAAACCAGGAAATTTGTTTTCCTAATGATCCGCCCTCAGGGAAAGAGGAAGACTGTGACCATGACCTCCAGACAGGGCCCCGCTGCACAAAAACAACAGATGGATAAGGTCATGGAGGAGTACGAGGACATCTTCACCTCCCCCGCAGGGGTACCTCTACACTGCCAGGTCAAGCACCCCATGGATCTGACCCCAGGTGTGTCATTTCCCAATGGACCCATCCATCGGTGCTCTGTTCTGCAGAATGAAGAAATCAAGAGGCAGATTCAGGAGCTGTTGCAGAGAGGTCACATCCGGCCAAGTTCATCACCCTGTGGGAGCCTGATCATGTTGGTACAGAAGAAGGATGGGACTTGGAGACTTTGCATTGACTATTGGGCACTGAGCAAGATCAATGTTCCGAATAGGTACCCGATACCACAGATTGATGACCTTCTGGACCAACTCAAGGGGGCAAAATATTTCATCAAGATCGACTTGAAGTCAGGGTATCACCAAGTACCAATCGAACCCTTTGATGTGTGGAAGACTGCCTTCAAATCCAAGGAGGGCCTTTTCGAATGGTTGGTCATGCAATTCGGGTCGACGAATGCTCCTGCAACCTTCATGAGGCTAATGGACGACATCCTACGACCATTCACCAACTCATTTGTAGTGGTGTACTTGGATGACATTTTGATCTTCAACCAGACTTAGGAAGAGCACCTCCACCACATCCGACAGGTCCTCCAAACATTGCGACAACACAAGTTGTGTGCCAATTTGGAGAAATGCACTTTTGGCATGACCCAGGTTCAGTATCTGGGATACATTATTGATGAGCGAGGGGTGCATGTAGATCTTGCAAAGATCCAAGTCATTCAGGATTGGCCAGCCCCAACCACCCTAACAGAGCTCCACATATTTTTAGGTCTTGCCAATTTCTACCTTAGGTTTGTGTTGGGATTCTCTCATATCACTTGGCCCTT
>JASDQU010740000.1:37058-47994 GCA_032191745.1 Picea mariana
CTTTTGGCATGACCCAGGTTCAGTATCTGGGATACATTATTGATGAGCGAGGGGTGCATGTAGATCTTGCAAAGATCCAAGTCATTCAGGATTGGCCAGCCCCAACCACCCTAACAGAGCTCCACATCTTTTTAGGTCTTTCCAATTTCTACCTTAGGTTTGTGTTGGGATTCTCTCATATCACTTGGCCCTTGAGTAAAGTCACCAAGGGAGGAGCTAAAGAAAAATTCTTTTGGTCCAAATCTCAACAGAAGGCATTCGGGGAGTTGTAGCATCGCCTCTACTCTGCACCAGTGCTCACATTACCAGACTTGCAACAACCATTTGATATCGAGACAGATGCCTCTGACTATGCCATTGGGGCAGTCCTTACTCAACATGGGCATCCAGTGGCATATCACAGTGAGACACTTTCCAACACAGTCCGGAAGTATCCCACTTATGACAAAGAAATGTATTCCATTGTACAGGCTTGTCGGCAATGGAAGCATTACATTTTGGGAAAGGAAACGGTCATCCACACAGACCACCGACCCCTGCAGTTCATACAGACACAAGGGAATTTGCAGAACGATCACCATCAGAAGTGGTCCACATACCTGCAACAGTTTCATTTGAACATTAAGTACAAGAAAGGCAGCACCAATAATGTTGTAGACTGCCTCAGTCGACCACCCATCGTGGCGCTAACCATTGTTCTCAACTCTTGTGGGCATGAGACTTATTATTGGCCGCTTCTCTACACAAGTGATCCAGAATTTGGCCACACATACAATACACTCTTGGAGTGTAAGCAAGTTCCCAATTTTCACCTCCAGGATGCCCTGCTTTGTCACCTGGGACACCTTTGTGTTCCTTCAAGCAAGCGTGCCAAGATGATTTGGGAGGCACACTACAGTCAGGTCGCTGGGCATTTCGGGGTCGAGAAAACCATGGCAGTACTGCAAAAGTATTTCTATTGGTCGAACCTTCGACAGGATGTCGGGAAGTACATCAAGTCCTACACTGGTTGCGCCATTGCCAAACCGACCATCAAGAAGCAAGGCCTCTATACTCCGCTTCCTACCCCAAGTCAACCTTGGGAATCCATCTCTATGGATTACATGTCGGGCCTTCCTTCTACTAAGCATGGAAATGACTGTGTTTTTGTGGTCGTCGACCGATTCTCGAAGATGTCCATTATGATGGCCTGCAAGAAGAATATCACAGCAGAATCCATTGCTAAACTCTTCTTTGAACGAGTGTGGGTACACTTTGGGATCCAACAGTCTATCATCTTAGATCGGGACAGCAGGTTCCTCAGTACATTTTGGTCCAACCTCTGGTCGATGCTAGACACCAAGATCACCAAGTCCACAGCTTTCCATCTGCAGACTGATGGCTAGAGAGAGGTCATCAACTGGATGATTGTACACATTCTGAGCATGTACAATTCAAAGAATCCACACACATGGGATGAGAGCCTCCCCTATGTACAACACAGCTACAACCGGGCTCTCCATAGATCAACCAACCACAGCCCCTTTCAAGTGGGCTTGGGATTCCAACCACTATGTCCCATTAACGTAGCCATGCCATTTGCGGCTACTCGGGCAGATTCAGCCCATGTCCAGTCTGAGGCTAACAAGGCAAACAGCTTCATTGAGCGCATTCATCACATCCGCCAATAAGTTCATGACATGTTGTATAGAGCCACACAACGACATGATCAACATCCAGTGCCACACAACTTCCAGGTGGGTGATAAAGTGTGGCTACATTTGCAAAAGGAGCGCCTCGCTGGACCCTACCGCAAGATTCGCCCAATCCAATATGGGCCATATACCATCACCAAGGCTGTCGGGGACAATGCCTTTGAGCTCGGTATTCCACCATTCCTTGGTCTGCACCCAGTGTTCAATGTGGATCGCCTTCGGCCCTACTTTCCACCTTTACTAGACAGATCTGACATGGCAGAACAACTCACACCAACAAAGTTAAACCCAAATTGCATGGAACAAGCCACAACTGATCGAATTATGGGCACACAAATCAAGAACACCCGCCAACAGAAGATCTAGCTATATCGAGTTGTCAAAGCAGGCCAACTCCTTCACTAGGGACCAAGTTCAGCAGAAGTTTCCTCATCTCATGGAGGAACTCAACGCAATGGGGACCATNACACCATTGTTTCTTTCAGTTTTTTAGTTTCCTTAATTGTAGCACAATTTACTATTTTTAGCAGTTCTTCAGGTCCTAAACTTCCGTAGCTATTTTGAGGCCCTAAACGACGTTTTTTGGGCATGAATGCTCTGGGGAATACAAGTCCGTTCCGAATTTAATATTCATTGTTAGCAGTGTAGTCCTCAGATAGATCTTTCTAACGATGTATCATGTGCGTCAAACGGAGATAGTATGCCAAAGTTACGACCCCGGGAAATTGATGTACCAATTTATGCCAATGGGGCCCATATTCTGGCGTTTCATCTCCTAGGGTTAGGTTTTTGGATGTTTAGGGTTTTCCATTGTTTCTTAGTAACATATAGGCCTTCGGGCCTCATTGTAAAAGGCAGTTCAGAAGCCAGTAGCTGCCACATCTCTTCTCAGAGATAAGCTACCAGCACCCTAGCTAGATTGTTTCCATTCTGTCTGTAAGCATTTTTCAGTCATTTGTTATTAATGAAATGAAGTCTTATTTCTGCTGCGTCTCTACGTTTATGTGTATTTCTGTATTTTTTTGTGTTCCTACATAAATCCGGATCAGTGGTATCAGAGCGGTCTGCTCGTTCTCGATCTTTCTTTGCATGTCCCCAATGAGGTCGGGGTAGAAGGAGTTGGGGCTCGATCTGGTTGAACCTTTGTAAGATCAGTCTCGTAAACCCCAACGAGTTCCCATGGGGAAAGAAAAGAAAGATGAGGGAGCAGGAGATCCTATCAAAATTTTGCTCGAGGAGGCCCTCGAGAAACTTAGGAACGCGATGATGGACAACATTCTAGTTTCAATGATATGTAAATGACAGAAAAATACAAAGAAGCTATCCTGTCAGTGAATTAGTGAGGTGTATCCAAACATCTGCATGAGTGGTGAACATCCAACTGCCATGTCCAAGAGAGAAATTTGCAATGAACCTTATGATTGTTTTAAATAAATTCAGAACATGTATTGGCAGCTTAGGTTTTAATGACAGAAAAGGAAACACAAACATAAACATGTGATCTCATAATTATACATGATTACAACAAGATAAATCTGGAAGCAATCTATGCATTTTATCATTCAATTTAAAACTTAAAGATAAATCCCATTATTTAAATCGAATATATAATCACAGCATTTGTATTTTGATGAAGCAAATGATAGATGGTATTTATAATATAAACCTCCTACACATCACAGATCATTTAATCTAAAGATATCAAACCTGCACATGTAACAGGATTAAAAAAAAAACATCAATAACAACATTATAAACAAAAGGCTAAAGCCAAAATGCATATATGTCGTTCTATTAAGTTTTTGGAATCACTTTCCCATTCTGTAGTCCTGGAGGAATTGTTTTGGATAATAGACTTTAAAGATTAGAAAAATTAATACATAAATGATAATAATTAACCATGTATTGATAAAAAAAGACTAAAGCTATTTAAATCAATGAATAATCAATTATTCAAAGAATGTGAAGATATTATATGAAAATAAAACCATTTTACTCACAGGACAAAAGCCATTAAGCAACCTGGAATTCCATATTCTTCTTTGAAAATACTCGTCCATTCTCCCAAAGATTCTAGCCATCCATTACTCCATTTGAAAAGAAATAAAAAGTTTACAAAAGCAATAATATACAAAAGAGAAATGATTAAAATCCTCCTCTCCAATTCTTGGATCCTTTGGCTCTGATCTTTCTCATATATTTATAAAATGAATGAACAGTCTGGGCATCACTATTAATTTCCGCCACCTGAAATTTGCCTCTAAAAGAGACACAAATATCTCTCAAATCGTGCATTTGTTTGAGAAAATATTTAGGCGGAAGGTAAATGGGTCCATTTTGGTTCTGGGTTTTCAACCGTTTCTTCAAATTCCTCACGGTTTGGCTGGAATCAGTTCTGCAAAATCGCCTATCTGATCTTGACGCCTTTCCAAATTTTATTTGTTGTTGCTCATAAAATTATTTGTAGCAATCCAAAATTATTTTTGGATCAATCATCTTGAATGTATTTGGATAATAAAATCAAGCCATGATCAGATCTGTATCAAATATTTGATAATAGAAACCTGTGAAACAAAAAGAAACCTAAATTAATAACCTAAAAATTGTGAATAAAACAAAATCTAAAAAAATCAAAAATGAATTTAAACTAACTATAACTTATAAACAAACAATGTTTATAATTTTCTTTCAAATATGATCTTAAAATTATAGAAGCTTCAAGTTAATGGAGAAGAGAAAAATATTAATTTTTATTTTTTACAAATGATAGATAATTCTTTTATTATTATTATTATTTTGAAATGAGATGCAAAATGAAAAAAGAATTTAATTAATTAATATCATCAAATGATTTCATGAAAATGAGAAACCAACCAAGATATTATTTGATGAAGTATTGAACACATTATTCAAAATAGTCAAACTTGCTAATGAGCAAAAGAAAGAACACATAATCAAAATTTAAACGAAAGTAAACAGTTGATAAAAATTAACGTTTTGTTTAAATTGATATTTTTATGCTCGTTTCTAACTTTTGACATATATTCTTGTAATGAATATATCATACTATAGTGAATGTCTTAAGTTTCTCTCAAAGCAAGCCAAGGTATGGAACTATTTGAAAATGTTGATTCTGTAGCTCATTATAATTATCAAGATTCTAACAGGGCCCTTTAAATTTTGTAAAAATATAGGGGGAGTTGTTGGGGCCCAACAAGTCTCTAGATATGACTAGGGCCCCTGGACTTGCTCCAGGGTACCCATGCCTGGGGCATGAGTTGATCCTTGGTCTTGTACCTTGGTGGATAAGACCCCATAATTGTTCTGGGGCAACCTGATCCTTGATCAGGGGTTTGTTGGAGTATGACCCTCCTTGAAGGTGGGCATGACTACATGAGGGATGTATCCCATATCCAATGATTTTTAAATTAAAAAGGTCACTTTGAGAATGAATGACAAGTATTGCCACCATGTCACCCTTCTTAAAACCCCCTCCTTTACCCTTGCTTATGTTTTTCGGGTTTTGGTTTTTGTTTTTGGGGTTAATGAGAAAATATAAATTAAATATTTAATTATAACATGTTTAACTAATATTTATATTAATTAAACATGTTATTTTAAATAATATTTTAATTAATATTTTTATTACCTTAACCTAGCCTAAAAGTATAAATAGAGATCCTACCTCTATCCTTTTTACACACTCACTTGTTCTATTCTAAAGAGATCAGATCTCCTCCTTGAAGCTGCGGCCTGTAGAAATTACAATACAAATTAATGTATTCCTGTGATTCTCCTGATCTAACAATTTTACGCCACTGTTAAATACAGAATCGCTTCTACTATTATACTTGCGGAAAAAAATAAACCACGACCACAAACTGAAATATCAATAACACACAACACAGAAGTTTTACCGGGAAAGCGTAAAGCTAAAAACCCCACTATCATATATTATGTATATCATGAATCGTGAAACAATCTCATACAAAACTCTAATCCAAGAGCTCTCAATACAATACAATCCTCTCACACTGTCATACACAAACCAGCAAATACATGCACCAATTTCCATGTCCAAACAGCCTGCCTCCTCTGCACAAATCTCTTCAATTTGAATTCTCACAATGAATTATGAATTGACTAGTTTGCACATGCTTATAATCATATCCACTGCATGTGTGATCAAATCACAACTGATAGCCAACTGTCCCTTTCACCTGTTATCTCAACTGGATCTCCATTGGAACTGACATTCATGTAGTTAACTGTGGTGAATCTTCAGTTGCATGTGAGTTCACTGATCAACTGAACTCTCACTAGTGCATGTTTAGTTACAACTAGTACAACTGATCTTAACTCACTTAACTACACTTATAATTCTGTTACAATTCCAAATCACTCAGTTATGAATGAGATAATAGATTAATATTTATTGTCTAATTTAATTAAGAGAAAAGTAAATTAGACACATGCTTCTTGTTGACTTTTCAACATTCTCTCTCAACAAGAAAGGGATTATCCTTCACCCCAATCCTGTCTCTATGATATTCGAATTTGTTCCTAGTGAGCGCCTTTGTCAGAATGTCGACATCCTGATCTTCCGTAGGAATGTATTGAAGCAACATGATCTTCCGCTGCACACAATCTCTGAGATGATGATACTGGATATCTATATTCTTAGATCTGTCATGAAACACAGGATTAATCGAGAGTTTAATGCAACTCTGATTATCACAATAAATCACTATCGAATCTAAAAGAGAACCAAACAAGCCAACCAAGATCTTCCTCATCCAAATAGCCTCACATGCATCTTGACTCACTACCATGTATTCCGCTTCCGCTGAACTGAGTGCCACGGATCTCTGTTTCCTATTGTACAAAGAAACAGATGTAGATCTGATACTAAAGATCCCTCCTAATGTTATCTTTCTGTCCATTGGGTTGCCCGCCCAATCTGCATCCATGAAGCCATGCAACTTCACCTCATACATTTGTCTGTACCATAATCCATACTCATATGTGCCCTTCAGATATCTCAGGACATGCTTACCTGCCCTCCAAAAAATTTTGGTAGGCTTAACCATCGCTTGACTTAGCTGGTTAACTGCATAGCAAATGTCTGGTCTCGTGTTCACTAAATACATTAGTGAACCTACTAACTATCGATAGACAATAGCATCCACTACCTCTCCAGAAGTAGCATGCTCTTTCCTCCAGTTTTCTGGAAGAGGAGTATCCATGGGTTTGCAGCCCTCCATTTGAAACTTACTCAGTATCTCCTTTGTATACTTGCCTTGAGACACAAAAAGTTCACCATATCGCTGCCATATTTCCAAACCAAGGAAATAATGAAGAAGGCCCAAATCCTTCATCTCAAACTCCTTTGCAAGGTCATCCTTGCATGAGTTTATCAGCTGCTCATCATCAGTCAATATTAAATCATCCACATAAAGCATAATGATTAAAAGCTTACCCTCCACCATAATTTGGTATAGGTTTGCATCCGCTTCACTTTTGGTGAATCCCAATCTGGTGAAATAGTTGTCTATCCGAGTGTACCAAGAACGGGGTGCTTGCTTTAGCCCATACAGTGCCCTCTTGAGTCTGCACACATGCGACTCTATGTCAAAGGTCTCAAAACCTTTTGGCTACTCAATGTACACTTCTTCCTCAATGATCCCATTGAGGAACGCAGTTTTTACATCCATCTGATGAATGCACTAGCCCATCTGCGCTGAGAGTGCAAGGATGGATCTTATGGAAGAGTACCTAGCGATAGGTGCAAAGGTCTCCCCATAATCTATCCCCTCGATCTATGAGAAGCCCTAGGCCACAAACCTGGCCCTGTATTTCTCCACACTCCCATCAGCTGCTTGTTTTACCTTGTAGATCCATCTCGAACCTACCACTAATTTATCAATCGGTCTTGGGACAATTTCCCATACACTGTTTTTGACAATGGATTCATACTCCTCTACCATAGCATCAACCCAAGTGGGGTCCTGCACTGCTTCCTGAAAGGAAGATGGTTCAGTCACAATACATTTTCTCATAAGAGCCATGTATCCAGCAAATCGATCAGGAGACTGTCTTTGTCTGCGTTGTGAAGTAGGGGCTCCTACATTCTGTGCAGCATCTAGTCTCAATCTATCAGCTTTCGTGGTGCGCTTTCTGCCATTTCTGATGGATGGCTCTGCTTGAGTGGTTTCCTCCACTCCATGAACCTCTTCATGTGGCTGATCCACATCTTCAGACTCATCCTTGGGAACCAATAGTTCCTCTTCTGCATGCAAGCCTAGCTCCCTCTCAAACGACAACCACATGGCTTTCCCCTCATCGAATTTTATATCCCGTCGCATAACAGTCATCTTACTATTCAGCAAATACACACAATAATTATGGGGTGTTTCTGTGTACCCCACAAATATCCCAACTTCAGCAGCCAGTTCCAGCTTCTTCCTTGAATCCTTGGTCACATGCACGTAAACAGATGAGCCAAAAATTTTAAAATGAGAAACATCAGGTTTCTTACCAGTAAAAGCTTCTTCAGGTGTACTCATGCCAAGTACTCTATGAGGACAACGGTTCTGCACATAAACCGTAGTATTGCATGCTTCTTCCCACAAATGCATTGGTAGGCCCTGATCATGCAACATTGCTCGTGCTACACCCACGATCGTTCTGTTCTTTCTCTCCGCGACCCCATTTTGTTGTGGGTTATGAGGCGCTATGAGTTCTCTTTGAATTCCTTCTCTGCTACAGAATTCTTTGAATTCATTAGAGATGCATTCTCCACCATTATCTCTCCTTAGAGCCTTCACTTGCTTCCCCGACTCTTTCTCCACCAATGCTTTAAACTCATAGAACTTTGAGAATGTTTGATGCTTCTTCTACATGAAGAATATCCAGCATTTACGAGAAAAGTCATCAACAAAACTAACATAATACCTGTGTTTTTCTGTTGAAGCAACTGAGAATGGCCCACACACGTCCGTGTGAATTCTCTCCAGGATCACCGAAGCACGGTTCTCCTTTTCATGAAAGGTGGACTTTACATACTTCCCCAGGGTACACCCATTGCACTAATCTAACTGAGCAAGTGTTCCCATTGGAATTCCAGTAGATATTTGTTGCATGATCTTCAAGGCTCCATGATGAAGATGGCCCAATCTCCTGTGCCATAATTCGCCCTCATCCCGGCTCACCACTTTTTATGCCTTGCTTATCATGGCACTGCAGCCATCTACCTCCAGCATGTAGAGATTCTTAACTCGAATCCCTATCTTCTTGACTTGACCCGTTGCTTTATATCGTAGGTAGGCTTTCCCACTACTAAAAACAACATCATAGCCTCTGTCCTCCAACATTGCAACTGAGACCAAGTTTTTCTTCAGACCTGGAACATGCATAACATTTTTCAATTGAAATGGTTTACTTGAATTCCTCTGAAAGGTAATGGTACCAATACCAGTCACACTGTATCGTCCATCGTCACCCATCTCTATATGCATTCTGAGATCTTTCTCCTCCAAGTTAATGAAAGACTCTTTATCTACCGTTATGTGGAAGGAAGTGCCACTATCCAAATACCACATTGATCCCGATGCACTTGAAGCCATGCATGCGATCAAAGCGAAGTCAAGCTCAAATTGTGAGACAAGAGCCTCACCAGTTGCAGCTCCAGCAACCGTCTTGTTCTTCTTCTTCTGCAGACAGTTAGTAGCGAGATGCCCACATTCGTGATAGTGAAAACACTTCACTTTGGACAAATCCAGCTTCTTGACTTTAGACTCAGATTTTGATTGGAATTTCCTCCCTTTCCCTTTCCTATCCTTGGAAGTCAAAGCAAAATCCTCTTCATCATCACGCTTTGATGAAGATCCATCTCTGGTGTTCCGCCTGAACTCCTCTTGCACTAGATCCGACCATAGTCATTCCCAATCCGGCAATTTTTCCCTTCCATTGATAGAGTCTTGATAACTGTGCCAACTCTTGGGAAGCCCTAGGAGCGCCAAGCTCACCAAATCATCAACAACGACTTTTATTCCCACACTTCCAAGCTCATCCCGACATTGGACAAACTTCATGAGATATTTTGGAATGGTGTCGCCTTTCTCCATCTTGATCTTCCTGAGTTTATCTTTGAGCGCCAATTTCCTATGGTCACTGCTATTTTGGAGAAGATTTGTCAAAACCTTCCACATTGCATATGGTGTAGTTTTCCCATGGAGACTTGAGACAATGTGGTCTCGTACTCCCTCCAACAGAATCCTCCTCGCCTTTGCTACTTTTTTTTTCCATGCATCAAGATTTGCAGTGTCTGTCGCATCCAGCTTAGGGACATCTGTGTCAATGTGACCCTTCAATCCATTGTCTTCGAGCACTGCCTCCATCCTGTCCTTCCAAGCAATGTAGTTAGAGTTACCCTCGAGTGCATACTCCAACCTCAAGCCATTGAATTACATTTTTGATCTTGAATCAACTATTGCACCAAGAAAATCTTGCAAATTCGAATGTTATCCAACCCAAAACTCAACTCCCTCACTTTCCTCTTGCCCTGGGAGGTTCGCACCCCACCTGAGAGCAACCTAAGGGAAGTTTTCACCCTGCCTGTGTATAGCCTGTGAACTTGCCTGTCAAGTTCGCACCCTGCTCCACTGTAGCCTGCGAGAATGCCATTGAAGTTTGCAACCTGCTTCACTGTTAGGGTGAGGGAAGTTCGCACCCTGCTAGTGTATTTTCCTGCGAGAATGCCAATGAAGTTCACACCTTGCCTTTGTCTAGGGTGCGAGAATTATTGTTCCTAAAAATGAGCGTAGTTTTCAGTACTACAGTTCGCACCCAGCTAGAGACGGGACCTGTGAGAATACAATTTTGTTCGCACCTCACTTCCGTAGCTCCGTGGCCTCCGTGGCTCTGATACCATGTAGAAATTACGATACAAATTAATTTGTTCCTGCGATTCTCCTGATCTAACAATTATACGCCACTGTTAAATACAGAATCGCTTCTACTATTATACTTGCGGAAAAAATTAAACCATGACCACAAACTGAAATATCAATAACACACAACACAGAAGTTTTACCGGGAAAGCGTAAAGCTAAAAACCCCACTATCATATATTATGTATATCATGAATCATGAAACAATCTCATACAAAACTCTAATCCAAGAGCTCTCAGTACAATACAATCGTCTCACACTGTCATACACAAACCAGCAAATACATGCGC
>JASDQU010740000.1:48044-70448 GCA_032191745.1 Picea mariana
GACCACAAACTGAAATATCAATAACACACAACACAGAAGTTTTACCGGGAAAGCGTAAAGCTAAAAACCCCACTATCATATATTATGTATATCATGAATCATGAAACAATCTCATACAAAACTCTAATCCAAGAGCTCTCAGTACAATACAATCGTCTCACATTGTCATACACAAACCAGCAAATACATGCGCCAATTTCCGTGTCCAAACAGCCTACCTCCTCTACACAAATCTCTTCAATTCAAATTCTCACAATGAATTAGGAATTGACTAGTTTGCACATGCTCATAAGCATATCCACTGCATGTGTGATCAAATCACAACTGATAGCCAATTGTCCCTTTCACCTGTTATCTCAACTGGATCTCCATTGGAAATGACATCCATGTAGTTAATTGTGGCGAACCTTTAGTTGCATGTGAGTTCACTGATCAACTGAACTCTCACTAGTGCATGTTTAGTTACAACTAGTACAACTGATCTTAACTCACTTAACTACACTTATAATTCTGTTACAATTCCAAATCACTCAGTTATGAATGAGATAATAGATTAATATTTATTGTCTAATTTAATTAAAGGAAAAGTAAATTAAACACATGTTTCTTGTTGAATTTTCAACACGGCCCTCCTTCAACAGTCCAGTTAAGCTTTTGGTTAATTTTCTTGACAGGTCCATGAGCCCTTGGTGTATTGAAGATCCTTCCTTGCTGATTTCAAGTCTGTGGTAAGGGTGTTGAACTGATGTTTGAATTGTTTGTTGTTGCAAACTGTGTGAAGCTGCCTTCACCTTCCTAAAACCAGATATGTTGAGCTGTGGGTATAGATCTGGCCTCTCTCACTAAGTCGTGCCTCCTCTAGCACTGTTCGGCCCCTTTCTCCTTGAGCCGTGGCCCCTCCAAGCTGCCTGTAACCTTGCTCCTATGTGTGAGGTTTTGGATCCATAAGTTTTTTTTTGTGTATGTGAGGATTTAACAACAGAGTTTTTGTGTGAGGGTTTGGGTCCCTAAATTTTTTTTTTGTGTATGTGAGGATTTAACCACAGATTTTTTGTGTGAGGGTTTGGGTCCCTAAAATTTTTTCTTTGTGTGAGGGTTTAACCACAAAGAATTCTTGTGTGATGTTTATGTGGTTTCTCCTTCTTGGTGGCAACTAAATCTATTCATCTCTTGGCAAGAGATCTAACCTATATGGTAGATCTATGATACTTAATTTTTTCTGAGCATAAGTACAAGTGGCTTGGCATCTCTAATGTGTGGCTGTGTCTCTTTCAAAGGTAAGTCTACAAGGTAAGTGACTTGCTAAATTTTTATGGTCTAACTCATTATTTAACTTGAAGTTTATTATGATCTAGATCTGTCTAATATTGTTTAGATATGATCTATATCAGATCCATATATTAAACCTTCTTCTACTTCTAGATCAGTCTTTTTCTTAAATCAATTTCTCATTATCAGATCAGGGTATCAGTTTGTGTTTTGATATGTATAAGATCTACATCAGCATTGTAGATTAGATTATGTTGATTATTCCAGATCTTCTATTCTTAGTCAATATCTAATATTGTTAGCTTAGATTTGAGTGACTGTACCCACTCAGAATTTTGTTTACAAACTATAATCATTTTATTGTTTCTCTGTTCAGATTTCAAGCAGTATTGTTTTATTTACTATTCTGAAAATGAGACATAGTTGTTTTTCTAACTGAAAATTGAAAATGCAGTTATGTTCTGCATTACTTCTCTAAGTCTAACATATTTTCTAATTGGTTTTTCACCCATGCAAAGGCATGTTTATTGAGCTGCAGTCCAATGCTATCTCTTTTTAAATTTGTCTTGTGTTTATGTTTTATCTATCAAGCCGCATTGCAGTGTGCTTCTAAGGTAGTGTTAGGATCTAAAATCAGAGACGAGTAACCATTCCATAGGGTCGGTGTGGCCTCTTTATTTCTTTTTCAAAACCAGAGTTATTAATTAGTTGTATTATACAGGTTCTAGTTTACTACAACTCTTCAGTTTTACAATTTATCAGTCTTGGCAGTTCAGGGACCCTAAGGCAAGACCTTTGTGCATCAGAAACTAGATACCACCAGAAAGTATTTCACTGGTTCCTTTTCGGATTTCTTTATTTCTTCTTTCAAACCTAAACAACCAAGTTGGGAGCGTACAACTTCCATCTTGTCTCCTATTCAAAGTTTTCCAATTTGGAGCCATCTTGTGTTAGCATATCTGCCCTCCTCATCCTTGGATATGCCCAGATACATGATGGCAGGCTCCTCCCTAAAGCCTGCCTTACAATAGAATCATTCATAGTATGCTATATTATTGGTGCACTCTTCTAGGTTACAAAACCTCTAACCAAGTAGAAAGAAGACACTATTGACCTTATCTAACCCTCACTCTTCCACCAATGTTGGCCCAGCCCTAATACTTAACCTTTCAAGCACCTAAACTCTTGACACTCCCCATTATATGAAGACCTCTTTTCAAATCATGCACTATCATCACTCAATCACCTGGTTACCATCCACAAGACTCTCCCCTATGCCTCGAGGGCTATCACTCTCAACTCAACAGCAACGTGGAAAAGGTGCTTATCCTTGGCGCTTTCACACACTATGTGACTTCAACACATATCCCTTGGCTCTCAACTCTTGCATTCGTCAGTCTTAACTTCCACATGAACATTGGCAATCCTTGTCAACCTCTTGACCATCCTTCCATCACTTTCCACCATTCGATCAATCCAGGAACGCACAGCAAGCGTCCATTTTCAACGTTGAATCATTATACCAATACACAACAACCACACGATTTATGTTTATAATTCATTCAGTTGCTTCTGCGCACCATACTCAAACACTCTACATCCTAAAAATAGAAACGACAGAGTTCCTACAACCATATTTTCATTGGCTTTAACACGACATTCTCATCGATTTGAAGATCACCGTTCGATTCCAAGACAATAATACATTGTCTGTCGTTTCCAAAACTTAGAGATGGTGCTTTACCTTCACCTTTGAACTGTACATAGGTCATTATTCTATCTATACTTATTAATAAATAAAATGCTTTATACATGAGATATTTTTTTACAAAGGCCCCTCCTTGGGCTGATGTCTAGACCTAAAGGTCTGATTAACATTTAACACTTGACCATTAGAGCTAGTGCTCCTGCTTCAGACTCCCAAGGTAAAAGAAGAACATGATCTCCTGATCATGAATCTTCAATCTTCATCCTTCCTCCAACTGCAATCTTCTAGGCTTCCAAACTTTGTACTATAGAGCTCCAGTGCCTTCACTTTCTCTGTTCTTCACTTTACAATCATTTCAGCAGTAGATTACTTGCTTAATTTTGTTGTAGCTTTCCTTAGGCATTTGCATTAGGTTCCATAATTCAGCTATGGCTTTCTCCAATTCAGTTTTCTACTGCAAGCTAATCTGATCTTCATTACTTTGCCATAGCATTTTCCTGCACTTTATCCGTTCATCACTAAATTGTTGATTTCCTTTTCCAGATTTCCTTGCTTCAACCTCTGCTGCAAATACTGTTGTAGATATTTCTCTTTATATTGCTTCCACTCTTACTTCTTGTATGCTTTGATAATCATCTCCCTCTGCAATATCCTTCTCATTTTCTCTGCCTGCAAATTTCCTTTCAAAAAGTAATTTGTCTTTCAATTTTCTATTTGTAGCAACATAATCAATCATTCTTTCCTGCATACTAGTTAGCACATCATAGAATTGTGAACCATTATCTGTTATTGTATCTCTTACAACATGAGACATTTCTCCTTCATCAACTACAACTTCTTCATCTTGCTCAAATACTTTCAGCCAGTATTTCAAACATTCATTCTCTTCAAACCATTCATCAGTATGTTCCCTTTCAGGGTCAGCATAACTCTTCTCTGCCTTTGTCAAAATAGAATTCTGATTTTCTACTTCTGTGACAGTCCCAATTGTCTTTCCAATGGTCTTCTCTTGGCTATTTAAATAAACCAATTGTTCCTTGTTCCCAACATCAATAGGTTCTTTCATACAAGACATGATTGTCTCATCTTCCTCAAGGATGTTTCCCTTATTAAGTAAGAAATCTATGAATTTATTTTGCTACAACAACTCTTCTTGGTCTTCATCAGAAAGACTCTCTTCATCATACTTTATTTGACAATATTCCACTTCATTTAATACAAATCCAATAAATGGATTGCCTTCTTCAACTCCTGCAAACACACTTAAATTGTCAATTTCAAAACTGCAAGACCCTATGGTCTCATTTGATGGTCCAATCATCAAATCTTTCTTTGGCTGCTCCAAGTCTTGCATAGGACTCAGAAAATCCTCACTGTCTTTCTCATCATCTTTCTCAAGCATAACATATGAATGCTTGCTATCCTCCTCTTTCAGTTCTTGGTCATCATCATATTCCAAGCCCTCCTTGTTTTCATCTTGCACAATAGGTTGGAAACCATTAGTTTCACTCGGTTGTGTATGTGCATGTGCATGAGACCCAACTGTCTCATTTTCTTCCAAAACAGAATTCAGATTATGTTTAACTTCCTCCTTCTATATGACAACATCGGCAAATTGTCCCCCTTCATTCATTGTACCTGCATACATACACAAAATATCATATTTAAAACACCGAGACCTCTTGGCCTCACTTGAAGTTTCAGTCATCATGTCTTCTCCCAGATACTCACTTGCCTTGAGCATCTCATCCTCCCATTGAGCATTTCTTAGTTTCTCTTTTCTCTTCTGTAGCTTATGCAACTTCAACTTTATTCTCATGAGAAAACCACATCTTTGGTCTTCCTCCTCCTTCTGTAACAGCTCCATCAGTACTCCTAGACAGACTTCTATCTCAGCCTTCTCCCTCTCATACTCTTCATCAGTCATTCTTCTACATATGCGATTTGCCTTGGCATCTTCTGTCTTCCTTTTGTGGCTGCCTTCTAAACCTCTTCTATGACTCTTGATAGTCATCTGCTTGATTTTTCTTTCACTCTTCTATGAGCTGCACTCACAACTCATCTTCTCTTGAGAACACAATTGTCCTCTTGTATTTCACCATCAGTTGAAATACTAGGTTCTTGGCCACACTTCACTTCCACTCAGAAGCCTTTACCTGTTTCCTTCATCATTGTCTTCAAAGACTATGACTTCTTGTTGAGATTCCTCACTAATTATTGTTACCTGCATATCAATGATATTAAAAACAAATACCATTCCCAAGCTTTCAAAATCTTGTTGCAGCCAAATTTCTATGGCCACTCCCACACTTTTGTTCAGCTTCAATCTCTTAACTGAACTTTGCCTTCTTCTTCCTTTGCATGCATACAATCCTCCCAAAGTAGATATCTCTGTCAGAGACCTCACTATTCAGGCTACATGCCTCTTCTACTCTTATATGCAAAGCTACTTAACTCATAAATCTCCTCTAGAGACTACATGTCTGTCTTCTAGGCTTCTCAATAACATTCCTGCTCTGATAGCAATTGATGGCAGGCTCCTCCCTAAAGCTTGCCTTACATGAGGATCATTCCTAGTATGCTATATTATTGGCACACTCTTCTAGGTTACAAATCCTCTAACCAAGTAGAAAGAAGACACTATTTACCTTTTCTAACCCTCACTCTTCCACCAATGTTGGCTTGGCCCTGATACTTAACCTTTAAAGCTCCTAAACTCTCGACACTCCCCATTATATGAAGAATTATTTTCAAATCATGTGCCATCATCACTAAAGCGCCTGGTTACCATTCACAGGACTCTCCCCTATGCCTCAAGGGCTATCACTCTCAACTCAACAACAACATGGAAAAGGTGCTTATCCTCGGTGCTTTCACACACTATGTGACTTCAACACATATCCCTTAGCTCTCAACTATTGCATTCGTCAGTCTTAACTTCCACATCAGCATTGGCACTCCTTGTCAACCTCTTGACCATCCTTCAATCGCTTTCCACCATTCAGTCAATCCAGAAACGCACAAGAAGCGTCCATTTTCAACGTTGAATCATTATACCAGTACACAACAACCACACGATTTATGTTTATAATTCATTCAGTTGCTTCTGCGCACCATACTCAAACACTCTGCATCCTAACAATAGAAACGACAGAGTTCCTACAGTCATATTTTCATTGGCTTTAACACGATATTCTCATCGATTCAAACATCACCGTTCGATTCAAGTACTAATTCTCGTCTATCCAAATATGCAAATTCACATTGACCTGGCCTTTCATATATCTGTCTGTGACTTGCGTTTCACACTTAGTGAACTCTACGTCCAAGACAATAATTCGTTGTCCGTCGTTTCCAAAACTTAGAGCCGGTGCTTTACCTTCACCTTTGAACTATACATAGGTCATTCTTCTTCTCTATGAGGGTTACCTCCAAGTTCTAGGGCTTCTGGAAACGCTCAGTTGACTATAGGTTCCCGGACCAGCACTCATTGCCTTCTCGTGGTTTCAAATCTTACTTCTCGTCTATCCAAAGTGGACCATTTTCTATATGTCGATCTATTTCTTAGTTGACCCACAGAGACTCCCTATACCACTAATCTCCTTCTACTCCTCTTTGCATCCTCACTTGTTAGAACCCTTTTCCTTCTCATCCTTCGAGAGACCTTTGTTACTAAGTTCTCCAAAAGTACACAAAGTCTGAGAAAAATTCTCACAAAACTTGGAACCCTGAGGTTCTACCCAAGTTCATTTAATTACTGGAATCTCATATGCAGAGATTATGCCCAGTCCTCCTCTGTCGGGGATTATTTGCACACTGTAGCTATACACATAACTACAGTCATTTACCTAGAATTATCTAAACATTTTCATACAGAATGTAAAGAATCATTACACACCCAATATCGTGAATTTATTTTTCCACTAACAATGGGACTGTACATGTCTTCTCGAGAGCTCTCACCCTCTCCCGTTTCTCTCTGTCCCTCTATTCCTATATCTCTCGAGACTCTCTCAAATTCAGTTACAAAACAGTGCCTCTTCAGCTTCCACTAACTTTCTATCTAACTGAACCCTACAAATCTGCACATGAACCCAAATTCAGGTCACAACTTCTATTTTTTTGAAAACACTCACTTATGACTCACTCACTCTTAACTATAATCTCGCAACTAACCTCTCAAGTCATTTCCTTTCTTTAGGGATCTGCTACATTAACTCAAACCTCATTGACACCTACCACTAAGCATATATTTTATCTATACTTATTAAGAAATAAATTGATTTATACATGAGATTTTGTTTTACAAAGGCCCCTCCTTGGGCCGATGTCTGGACCTAAAGGTACGATTAACATTTAACACTTGACCATCAAATCTAGTGCTCCTGCATCAATAAGTATCAGATATGGATTCATATCTGGAAGTGATACAGCATGTGTCTGTAGAGCCATCTCAACTTTACGTAAATTATTGTGTGGGGGCGGGGGGGGGGGGGGNGATGCATTTTATTGGAATATACACTGCACAGATTTATTCTCTGATATTTTGTAAATTTGAACTGGACCGTTTCAATGTTTTTGTTCTAATGCAGAGGGCCGTATATATAAATGATATTTTGCTTTCTTCTTATGGTGAAAGAATTGATATCAAGTCACCGGATACTCCAAGGTTTATGTTTCTTTTCTCATAATTAAGTGAAGTTAATTTTTTTTGGCTTGCCTTCTCACAGGGTGCTCTTGCCCTATGTGGAATGAATGATGAACAAGGCAAGCATGTTCTGCTTTGTTCTTGTAATGACAATAGTGTGCACCTTTACGACTTGCCATCGTAAGTACGCCTACTCTCAACTTTCAAGTTCATGCTATTGGTTATTCTGCATACTTCAAAGTATTCTTTCAAGCTTTCATAGATGCAAATTCCTAGTCAACTGTATCATGTTATGCATGAATGTTCTCATTAACATTTACAGGTTTTGTATCAGGTTTAGAGAAAGATGTAGAGTATTCTCAAGAAACGAGGTGCGAGCATTTCAGATTGGACCTGGTGGATTATTTTTCACTAGCGATGGAAATGGTGAAGTTAAAGTATGGAAATGGGATACCCAAACACTGTAAGAGGCTGAAACAACCTTTAAAATTTTGTTTGTAATCAGCGGCGGCCTCCAGTTGAAATGCTACTGTGGTCACCCCTTCATGCAAAAGTGACCCTCACTCATGTATCCCACTAGTGTAGCTCCTTGTGTACTCTTCTCTCTCAACATACTCTAAATACAACCAGTCTTCTATGATCCTATTGGTCAATGGAATACTCTCACATCGACATTGTTATCTTTAGGTGGCCTCAGGGACAAGTTCATGCCCTGGTTGTCGCTAATCAAATGATTTTTGATGAAACACATGCAATTCTCCTTCCTTCCTCCTATAGTCATCTGTATCATGTTTTGATTTATCAAGTAAAATATAGGTAATGATATTGCTACATTTTATAGCCCTGCTGATTTTTTTTACTTTCAATTCCACAGGATGGAACTATTTTGGCATGGAATTTTAACTCTGCAGCCAATACTATTGAGCCTGCAGCTTCCCTTGCAGGCCATACGCTACCTGTTGTCTCACAAGTCTCAGGGCAGACAGACTTTACTTTACTTACGTGGGACAAAAAAATAAGAGTAAGGTTTTTTCTTCTTGTCTGCTACATTTATTTGTTTATAGAATAAGATAAAAATAATTCCCTTCAACTTGTTCGATTTAAAAATAATAGTACCACGAATAAATATGGTCTTCCTTGCAAGTTTTGATGTTTTCTAGAAAACGAAGTATGTCTCTGATTTCGGATGATTTTATATTTGACATTGTGTAATGCATTTTTTGAATTTGATGTGTGCCTTAAGTGCTAAATATTGCACTCAGAGTAAACTTTCATAATTGTTTTTCCAAAAGTTCCCGAAATCGGAAAACATCCAAACAATTTCAATCGTGAAGATGGCTACAAACTTAGCCAATCATAGAAACGTACTATTCATCACATTTTTCACTAGTGGCTCTTGGCCTGTCTAATTTACCTTGGCTTATTTCTTCCCCTTTTCCCAACCAGCAAACCCCCCTAATTTTTACAACAAAAAAAAATAATCTTATTAACTCCTCTCAATCAGGTGCCACCACCCTCCCCCCTATCAAGCTTTCTTACTCACAATTTATCTCACCATTTTCATTCTTGTATTTTATTTTCTCGTATCATCCTCACATTAATTAATTGACTTATTAATTATCCTCCTAATCGTCCCTTGCGCCTTTATCACAAGTTACAATTTCTCTCACCCTTTTTTCATTCTCTTAATTTCCTTTCTCATATCTTTTATCTTTTATCCTCACATTAATTAATTAACCGATTAACTATCCTCCTAACCCTCCCTTGCATCTTTATCACAATTTTCCTTGCAAATCAACACACACACCCCCCCACCCCGCCCCCCTTTTCTAGCTCTCTCAAACCGTTTTATTTTTCTCAACTTTTATTTTATTTTATTACTAATTCTAATTATCTCCAAATCGCCATACCTTATATTTTTAAATCTCACATTAATATAAAAATTTAATTATTTTTTTACCTCTCCATTTCTTCTTATATCTAATTAATTCCCAACAACGAATTCTTGCCCATAATCTTCTTAATCCTCACATCAATTATTTATTAATTCTCTTATTTAACCCAATCCTAATTTCCAGATCTTATTAAATTATTTCCCAATGGTCCTTTTTAAGGATCATCAAAATAAATTATTAATTACTTTATTGCTTTACCTTGCATCTCCTCCTATAAATCATCCACAGCGACATTCTCTTCATTACCATTAGAGATTTACTTGTCCTTGATAATGGGTGGAGTGTCCACTCGAAACGTCGGACGTTTCATAAACTCTTACACAATTTTCTCGAGAAAGTTTCAGTTGTCATAAGGGCACTAGAGCTACAGGTTAAGGCCAGGTGAGGAGAGAGAGAAACTGATTATTGGAGTCTTCAATCACCATGAAGGAGTCAATGCGTTGTCTTAGAGGGTACACCCAAAAAGGATATATAGTCTAATGTTGCAAATACAGTTTCAAGGAATATGTTGCCAAGGGTAGGTAAAAAAAAGTTATCGAAAATATAGGAGAAAATATTTGTAAGCATAAACTTGGACCTAAAAATTTGGAAAAGAGTCGAAATTCAACAACTTGAAAAACTTAGAAAATTTGGGAAATATCGGGAGAATCAGAGATATTTACAATACATAGATAATTTCTTATTAAAATTCCCACAAAATCAAGGATATATTGGACTTGAGAGTTACAACATGGGATTGCCTACCTTTGTAGATCTAAAAAAATAAATCTAATAGGAACATGAATGTAAACAAAAAAAGGAAATGATGGTTAGTATCGATCGAGGAGATTCAAGGAAAGACGCTAAGTTGAGGTCCAGTAGAAATGGAAGAAATGTGAAGCTAGATAAAATGGATGATATCCTTTACCCAAGCTAGTTCCTTTTTCGGTTTTACCTTTTTGTTCTTTTGCAGTCTCCATATCTATGCTTAGACAACGAAACATCCTAAAATCATGTTAACATTGAGCGTTTGATTATGTAATTTTCGTTTTTGCAACTTTTTTAATAGTGTTGCCCTTGACCTAGTTGGTAGGACAAAATCCTTAGGATTTATAAAGAAGTATGGTGTTCTTTATGTGCTTTGTAATGTTGGTAAACTATTGTTGAAGTGGGATAAAAGGATTGGAGCCTTGCGATTGAAAACATTTGTTATAATGTTGGTAAACTATTCTTGAAATGGACTAAAAGGATTGATGCCTTGGGATAAAAAATGAATATTGCCTCTTATGATGTATGCTCAAATAGTTAGAAGTGAAGAATTTTTTTTGGAATATAAATAAAGCATTGTTTTCAACAAAAGAATGTAAGGGTCACTATTGAACAAAAACAAGATGAGAATATTCTAAAATGATAAGTGGTTAACCTCATGAAAACCTAATATTCATAAGCATAAACAGAAAAAATATGTAAATATGCACGGTATTATTGGAGTAGAAGAATCAATAAATTGTCCATTGTGATGTCGTCTAACATTAACTTTGAGCGGTTATAATGACAATGACCCATTGATAAGGTACTAACAAACCCTATTATTTGTTTACGTGTGTGAGGCCAGATCTAGCTTCTAATTTCTAGGATTTATTGTCCATAAGATGGGTTCCTATTTATAAAAACAAAAATCCATTAACCTTATTTAATCCCTACTTCAATGCAACAATGATGTGACCAACTTGCTTGATGTCTTCATTTCTACCCCTCATTATTTCCATTCTCTAGTTCACCAATATTTTGAGATTTGGATTGAGCTTGTAACTGCAAGAAAGTGTTATATCATTTAAAGGCCAACCATAGAATAGAATAGTATTATCTCAGGGTTGATTCTTGCAATAATTGCAAAAGCATACACTAGATCTATGGTCACTACTCCATCCAAAACTATGAATACATTGTAACCCCTTGCTAACAATCCAACGATGAAAATATGACTAAGCTTATAGTAATATAAGCTTGTGATAGGAGATTTTTTGTTTAGCATCAACAACGATGCTCAAAGAAGGCCATCGACTATTGAAATGGCACTAATGGTTGGCATCCGTCGCAACAATATCTTGTGCAATATTCTTGGATATGAACTTGCCTTTCAAAGTAGGGATATTCGAGGGTGTTGAATCCGTTTTTGCATTAAAAACAACAATTTCATCCATCCAAAATTGTCACTTCAACAAAGATTGTTCGGTCGTATTACGATGATGGAAAACCAAAAAAGATTGAAATCTTAGAACGTTTATCATTCTTGTTTGTCAAATGGTACAAACTATTTTTTCTTGGAAAAACATTCAGATACTTTCCCAATCCAGGGATGGTATTTAGTGTAAAGTAAACATGCATGCACTAGTGCAAGGGAATCAAACCTAGAACTTGCACAACGTGCCAAATTAATGGTCACATACATATACCAACTTTGTATGAATATTATTCTCTCAAATTAATTTTTATATAGTTATTTCTTTGAATTTTGATAAATTATGTACTTTTAAGTGATAAGATCCTATTTTATGGATCACACCACTTATTTATAATTATTGTGTTCATTGTTCGTCCTCTATTTAAGTCTCCATATGTCATTCCCTACATTATTTTTGATAGTAGAGTGCAATAATTGGGGAGCTTGGCATGAACATGTTTAATTTTTCTATAGTTGTTTCTTTGAATTGTGATCAATTATGTATACTTTTAAGTGATGAGATCCTTTTTTGTGAGTCACAACACTTATTTATAATTATTGTGTTCATTGTTTGTTGTCTATTCAAGTCTCCATATGTCATTCCCTACATTATTTTTTATTGTAGAGTACCCATAATTTGGGAGATTGGGATGAACGTGTAAGTCGTTATTTTATTTAATTAATTCATTTCTACTCACTTGACTCACTTATGGAAGTTTGGTGTTGATGCAAGAGCATCCTTGGTCTCAGGAAATAAACATCACCAAAAATAAGTTAAAATTTTCTTTTGTAGATAGCATAAGGGTCAACCTTTGTTGCATAAAACATTACTACAAAAATTTTGTTGTAAAAGACATTGCTACGAAAAATTTTCTACAGAAGCGCATTTGTTGCAGAACCCATACACTACAAATCAAGACCGCGTAGGATGAGACAATTTTGAAACAGTACCAAAGGTGGCTAATAGTCAATGTGGAGAGATACAAAGGGACACGTGAGGCAATTGAGAGGCTAAAATTGTTTTATCTTCAAACAAAAATGAAGCGATGGAGGGAGGCTTAAAGAAGGGGGCCAAGAGAAGAGAGATGGATTCAATTCGGCGATTTGATTTCCAAGACCTTGGACAGAGGGTTATTTCTAGAACTCAAGAACATAGGATTTCAATCTTAGAAGGAACAAATAATGGAATTATATACTAAAACTATAAGAGCGATGAAGGAACCGATTTCATATGGAGTTAATAAAATCTTCAATTCTAGTTATGTTGATGTTGCCTCTTATATGAATTATTTCATTGTCAATTCCTCATTGTATATGTTTTAGTTTATATATGGGAAACAATAGAACGTTGGTGGTTGTGTACTCAGAAAGTAGATACATTGTTTTTGTATTTGAGTTTAGGTGACAGGACGTAGGGCCTTTGCGTCAAGTGGTATCAAAGCTGGTTAAGATCCTGAGGATTGGTTTCTTGATAGTGTTCATGTATAACACGTGATTGTGGAAGATAAGTTGTGAGAAACAAAGACCAAAAGTAAGGCCTATGGACATTAATATAATTGAAGACTATGAGAGAAGTTTGGAGAATGTTATTACAGAGAGGAGTATCCTGAGGAGGTGCGAGGAACCAAGAGTTGGGAGAATTGAGGAGGAGAATAGAAGAGTTAGAGAACAGAAGAATTGGAGGTGTTGAAGTAGACTCAAAATCATAGGATGAGATATAGAGGAATGGGATGATGATGAAGGAGACTTGACAGTATGTCTCATATCGTTTTTGAAAGATAGAGGTAGCGCAAGGGCTGAAGTTTCTTGCTACGATGTTAGTTTGGAAGATGAGGCTCTCATTGATTGGATATGGGAGATCTAAAGGTACTTTCAGCATGAAAATGTTCAAGATTATAATCGAGTTCATTTTTCAACAATGAAATCAAGAGGACATGTTGCATTTTGTATAGAAAGAAAGAGTGGACTATT
This sequence comes from Picea mariana, assembly GCA_032191745.1. Classification (NCBI taxonomy): domain Eukaryota; kingdom Viridiplantae; phylum Streptophyta; class Pinopsida; order Pinales; family Pinaceae; genus Picea; species Picea mariana. The sequence goes on from JASDQU010740000.1 coordinate 61,799, forward strand.
TACATGATAATATTAAGACTTGGAGAAAATGGCGAGTAAAATAAAGGAGAAATTCCTACCTATCAATTGCCACCAAAGGTTATGTAGGCATGTATAGAAATCCAGACATAAAAAGACATATGTTCAGGAGTACACTGAAGAATTTTTCAAATTGTCCCTTGGATCAGGACTAAAATAACTAAAATAGCAAAGGGTAGATAGGTATATTAATGGACTAAAGTTTTAGATAAAAGATGAAATGAGCACACATTACTTTCATAATGTAGATGACGCCTATCAAATTGATCTAAAGGTAGAAGAAAAGGGCATTGTCTAGCTATTTTACGTTTTGGCCTTTTTCGTCGAAATCCGACGACTTAAATCTGGACAAAATCACAATTTTTTGTTATTTAAATTGCATTTCCGAATGCATAAATGGATTCAACGTTGTTATTCTATAGGCATTCAATGTGTTTTCCATAATTATTATTGTTTTCATTATATGTTTGATGATTCAAGGAAATATGTTTTCATTTCCTTACACTTTGTGGCATGACTTAAGCATCTTCACCTTTCAAAATCTACTATGTTTGTTTTATATTTTTGTTGGAAATAATTATTGGTGTTCATAAAGGGAAATGAGCTATACGTAGCTAAGCAAAGATAAAAATGGTTTATGCACTAGGTTCCTATGTGTTCATTGTAGGAGACCCATTAGAATGAGACTGGCATTCCTCTAATGAAACTATACATTTGATGTCAAGACTAAAATAACATTACATGTAGCCTAGATGATTCTAACTATCTTCATAAATTCCTTAATGAACTTTAGTCTTTGATCGCATAATAATGTGAGAGCTCAAGTGGTATTGGTCACTGGCACACCCTTGATTGTAAAGCATGCAAAGAAAAACTTGAAAGGATATGTTGAGGTGCATGTTTCTATATGTAATAGATGAACATGAAGGGAGAAACAATATATGAATCATGATTAGACAAAGAGGAATCAAGATCATTAATATTATGTGGACATTTTGTAAAATTAAAAATGGTGTTATGATTTATTTTAATGTTTTGCGAGAGAAGCTTATTATCTTTCTCTTATATAGATTATTCACTTTGATTGCATGTCATATTGAAAAATGTAGAGATCCATGCACAAAATATGCTAATGTGGATGCACTACAACCATCCTTAAAACGTTTTAAGCACGTTGAGGTAGAGATTGTCGAGGTTGTTGTTTTAGGTAGTGCTTCAAACAACTAGTTTCATTGTATTTCTATTTTCTATCAGGGGATGGTTAGGTCCAACATAATTTGTAAAAATTAATTGTATACCAAGTGTAGTAGGCTAGATTAAAATGTGTTTCAAACTTTGTCTGAGTGCTCAATTGTGTATTGCAAACATTTTTGAAATCATTTCTACATTTGATCTCTAAGCATGATAGAACTTAGTAGAATGCAAGAAGTTGTGTTGACTAAAGTTAGAAAATTATCTAGGATTTTGTTTACAAGGTGTCGTGGTGCAAGAGTACATGGAAAATATGAAGTGAGTGCAAAATCGTCTAGGAAATTTTCTTCTTAGTTATGTGTCTTTTAACTTTTTTATTAGCAAACAAAAATATAATGGATAAAGGTGATCTATCTTCATTAGAAAGGGGTACTTTCTAGGTACAAATGGATGATCAAAGAGGAAGTAACACTCAATAATATTTTAGGGGTCTTAAATCCTTATGATAAATAAAGTGTTGTGTTAGATATAGAGGAGATTCAAAGTTTATGCATTGAATAAAAAAAATAGTGAAAGTATTTTGTTTCATTATCTAAAATTTAAACATGGTTTGACTTATTAAAGTGAGAAAACAGTGGAAACCTAATGCAAAAAAGGAAAGAAGGGAAGAAACCACTTAGTCTTCATACGCTTAGAGGAGAGGGAAAATGGGAAAAGCATAAATTCATATAGAAGAAAATCTAACCCACTTACACAATCACTAGAATGAATAGAGCCAACATGCAAACCATTCATGCCCATGACATTTTTAGATGATTATACCATCACCAGAACTGCAATGCACATACACACAACTCTCTAATGTACCTTTTAGTCCCTTTGAATTATTTTTGTGGTCACTTGTTGGACATTGATTAAATTATCTTATCTTATCTTATTATCTCAGAGAAATACAAGAGATTATGTACACCACTAAAGAGTAAACACAATGACAAAATTGCAAGATATATTCTCAAGCAAGACAAAATTATCTTATGTGTAGAGAGCCCATTAGGACAATTTAGAACTGAAAAAAAAATGTAAGGAACAAGTGACACAAATATTTGAAGTGAAGAAACCCTAACCATCCAAAAAACATGAGAGATATTTCCCTTCGGTCAAGTGAGGACAACCCTTAAACCAAGCAATATATCATAAAATATAATGATTCAAAATAAAAATATGAAAATTTTTCCACATGTATTTCATTGTGTCAAATTAGGATTCTGAAATTTTCTCAGTCTGAAACTTCACTAAAAAACATTTGTAGCAAAAATTCCAAGATAATTGATTTCAAGATTAGTCACAAACCTTGGCTTGAAGGGACTATATATCTGAAACTATAGCGAACAATAACATGAAATTTTAACCACATGTACTATGACATGCATTGTCAGTCTCAACAAAATTTCAATGTCTGAAACCTTCAAGAAACAAATTTATTGCGAAAATCCCAATATGGCTCGTTTAAAACCGAATTCAGGATGAGTAAAAAACCCTACCATCCATAGGCTACATATCCTAATTTATAACGACTAAAAACCTGAAATTTTTACCATAGGTACTTTGATATGTCTCCTAAGTAGCCTCCAAATTTGGTTGTCTGAAGTGTCTTAGAAAACAAGTTATAGCGAAAATTACAAAATGACTCACTTGAAGCACCAAAACCCTATGATCGATGCTCTGATAACAAATGCTATGAACCAATACCTTGAGAATGGTAAAATTCAATGAATAACAATCCACTTCGAGGATGGAACCTCCTTATACAATATCTCAATTAAGAAGACAAGATATAATGAGATGAGATGATCTTAAGACTGGGTCTCCTTAGTATATATACATAGGAGACAAAGGGAACAATTATAATGAAAGGGTACAGTCAAGGGTTCTAGCCTACATGCACATATAACTCTAGAATTGTAATAATTCAATATCTAGGGCTTAATAAGGAGTTTTATACTTAACATGGGGCTTTGTCCAGGGTTTAACAAGGTTGCAGACGGATATTGGCCTAAAGTCCTGAAAAGTAGAGGGGTCATTCTTTTTTGGTGTGAAGTCTATGAAGAAAGCATTCACAATATTCAAGATATTTCCTGACCTTCTTGATTCCCTAATTAAACGAAGGAGATCCTTCTCCAAAAATTCATAAAACACATGATAGAATTCCACCATCGAGCCATCGAGACCTGGACTATTTTGCTTCTTGAAAGCCCCCAATACATATTCCAGTTCTTCTCCAATAACCTCAACCTCCATGATAGTATTCATTTCATCAATGAAAAACCTTGAAAACAGTCTTAACACCGGCATTATTTCACCTATATTATTTTCATCATTTTCCATAAGCAAAGAGTGAAATTGTCACTTACTAGCCAAGGCTAAATCACTAAATGAGGTAGCTCTATTCCCATCCAAACTCTCCATCTCGCAAATAGTGTTGAAATTGTTTCTATGTGCAAAACAACTTGTGGGAAAAAATTGTTTTGTTGCCTCCCTCGACTAGCCAAATGGCTCGTCTTTTGAGTCACCATTCAAATTCCTCCAATTCTAAGAGATGTTTCTTCTTGCTTTCATAGTCTCTCAACCTCACTACCTCCTCATCCAACAAAACCCCACTGGAATTCTGCTCAAACAAATCCTACAAAGTGATTTTAAATTCCTTTAAATCTTTTTGGTTGACTTTGGATCTCTCTCGAAACCAATGTGTTGCCGTCTTTTTATATGAATCAATTATTTTTGGAATTGTCGCATCGCTGACACCCCACTCAACTCTTCGTAACTTTTTCAATTACCAGTGACCAAATTTCTAAAATCTTCCTCGTTTAGCCAATTGTGAATAAATTTAAAAGGTATAGTGGATCTTTGATTCACCATTTCCATCTATAGAAAAATATGCAAATGATTTGAAATACCTTTGATACATACCCATGATTTTTATCTACTAACAACTTCTAGTACCCTCTGTTAGAATATAATGGATGTGCTCGTTTTACCATTGACAATATCGCTATTGTCACCCAACCATAGGCCGAAGCCACCCTCCAAGCACCTTAACCTTGACAGAGAATCGCTCCAGAAGCAAACCCTAGGCTAGATAGCCAAACAAAGGCTAGCACTCCTTTCCCCAAGGATAGCACACCAACAAATGATTATCAGATAGTCCAAACCCTAACCAAGAGATAGTCCAAGCCAAACGTGATCTACTAGCTGCAATGGAAACTCTCCTCCAAACCTGGGCACAAAACTGGGCAGTGCAGTGCACACAAGTGTTGCTCTGCAATTCTGAGACTGCCTGCCAAAATGAAGACTAGCCTCCTGTATTTATAGTAATTCTAGCTAGCTGCTTGGGCCGACTTCTCATTCTGGGTACCTGTATGTTTAGTATATATTATTTCTTCTGTCTGACTCCTTCTCTTGGAGGCTAATAACCTAATACAAGTTATCTTCTTGAGCCGACATGTCTTCTAGGGTTATTAGCCAACTCATTAGTGTTTCTTCTTTCTTCCCAGAATATTCTATTCTCGTCAAGTTTACACATGGAGGTAAATACCTTCCACAACTACCACAAGATCAACACTCCCTCTTAGCTAGGGAGGTATTAAAGGTAATGGTCTTGAGCACAAACATACCATTCACCCGATAGCATCAACTTAGTTGTATAGCCTATCTCATGACTAGATCATGAGCACCATCATCACCATCAGTGTCATCAGTTGCATCATCTCTTGAAACCATACTCTATATTGAGTAATCAGACATGATGCTCACTCCACAGAGTGACACAAGAACCATTCTTCTAATCTAGAAGAATAAATGTTTTGAACCATTTTCTGTTTGGGAAATCTCTGTTCATTGATCATCCATCTAGTTGATAATCATTTTCAACACTTCTGATAGTCTTCAAGGAAATCGGAACAATATCATTCAATAGAACACAATTGTGTCTATCCATAGTAGTACACAACTACAATCCAGTGGTACACTACCACACCAAGTAGCACATAGGTACTTGATCAAACAATGGAACGCATCCACCACAGTAGTATATTGTCTAGAGACATACAGTCTTCATAACAATCATCTAATATCAACCTTCACAGAAACAATGTTATGATATAAACTGAATCATCTCATCCATTCTTTCACTCACATCTATGAGATCTTGGAAGAGTATCTGCCCTCAAAAGGGTAAGACATCGATGATGAGCTATCTGGACTATTCTTCCCAAGCAAGGAAGAATAATTGTCCTGATTTTTTTGCTTGAGCCTGGACCATTCCCCACCCTAGGCCATTCCTCCGACACTAAACAAAGTGTAACCTGGAGATAATGAGTCTGCCCTAAGGAATGTCCGTCCCTGATTGCTAAACCTGGACCATTCCCCACCCTGGTCCATTCTTCCTGCACTAAACAAAGTGCAGCATGGAGAGAATGAATCCGCCCGAAGGAATGATTGTCCGAACCATTTCCCATGTTAACCACAAGAGGAAATGATTGTCCTACACCAACCTCCAAAACGGACCATTCCTCATGTTAACCATAATGAGAAATCATTGTCTGGTGAGGCGGGCCAGTCTTCTTGAGTAACCCTCAAGAAGAGAGACTGCCCTAGACCACTTCCCATGTTAACCACAATGGGAAGTCATTGTCTATGGTACATCAACAATCTAGACCATTTTCTGAACTGGAAAATGTTTGTCCATCAGAAATCTCAATCCACTTTCCGAACTAGAAATAAACTGCTCATCCTGGACTATTTTTTGAACTGAAAAATGACTATCCATCAATCAACAATACATCAATGCTCCCTCCCAACCTGGGAGTCATCTCTTCCTTTTTCAATAAGGAAGTCGTCTCCACGAGATTCCAACTTGAGTACGCAAACTCTTTCATCTTGGACAGAAGATTTAACAAAAATATCTGCTCATATGTGGAGATTTAACAAAAATATATGTTGCACTTTATCCGTTCATCACTAAATTGTTTATTTCCTTTTCCAGCTTTCCTTGCTTCAACCTCTGCTGCAAATACAGTTGTAGATATTTCCCATGATACTGCTTCCACCCTTACTTCCTGCATGCTTTGATAATCATCTCCCTTTGCAATATCCTTCTCATTTTCTCTGCCTGCAAATTTACTTTCAAAAAGTAATTTGACTTTCAATTTTCTATTTGCAACAACATAATCAATCAATCTTTCTTGCATACTAGTTAGCACATCATAGAATTGTGAACCATTATCTGTTCTTGTCTCTTTTACAACATGAGACTCTTCTCCATCATCAACTACAAATTCTTCCTCTTGATCAAATACTTTCAGCCAGTATTTCAAACATTCATTCTCTTCAAACCATTCATCAGTATGTTGCCTTTCAGGGTCATCACAACTCTTCTCTGCCTCTGTCAAAATAGAATTCTGATTTTCTACTTCTGTGACAGTCCCAATTGTCTTTCCAACGGTCTTCTCTTGGCTATTTAAGTAAACCAATTGTTCCTTGTTCCCAACATCAACAGGTTCTTTCATATGAGACATGATTGTCTCATCTTCCTCGATGATGTTGCCCTTATTAGCTAAGAAATCTATGAATTTCTTTTGCTGCAATAACTCTTCTTGGTCTTCATCAGAAAGACTCTCTTCATCATAATTTATTTGACAACCTTCCACTTCATTTAAGACAACTTAAAGAGATGGATTGCCTTCTGCAACTCCTGCAAACACACTTAAATTGTCAATTTCAAAACTACAGGACCCAATGGTTTCATTTGATGGTCCAATCATCAAATATTTCTTTGGTTGCTTCAAGTCCTGTATAGGACTCAAAAAATCCTCACTGTCTTTCTCCTCGGCTTTCTCAAGCATAATATATGAATGCTTGTTGTCCTCCTCTTTCAGTTCTTGGTCATCATCATATGCCAAGCCCTCCTTGTTTTCAGCTTGCACAATAGGTTGGAAACCATTAGTTTCACTCGGCTGTGTATGTGCATGTACATGAGACCCAGCTGTCTCATTTTCTTCCAAAATAGAATTTAGATTATGTTTAACTTCCTCCTTCTGTATGACAACATCAACAAATTGTCCCCCTTCATTCATTGTACTTATAGACATACACAAAATATCAGATTTAAAACACTAATACCTCTTGGCCTCACTTGAAGTTTCAGTCTTCAATTCTTCTCCCAGATACTCACTTGCCTTGAGCATCTCATCCTCCCATTGAGCATTTCTCAGTTGCTCTTTTTTCTTTTGTAGCTTATGCCACTTCAATTTTCTTCTCATGAGGAAACCACACCTTTGGTCTTTCTCCTCCTTCTGTAACAACTCCATCAGTACTCCTAGACGGACTTCTATCTCAACCTTCTCCCTCTCATACTCTTCATTAGTCATTCTTCTACATATGCCATTTTCCTTGGCATCTTCTGTCTTCCTTTTGTGGCTGCCTTCTAAACCTCTTTTATGACTCTTGATAGTCATCTGCTTAAGTTTTCTTTCACTCTTCTATGAGCTGCACTCACAACTCATCTTCTCTTGAGAACACAATTGTCCTCTTTTATTTCACCATCAATTGAAATACCAGGTTCTTGGCCACACTTCACTTGTCATTAATACATGAGTTGTCATTAATACATGATGAAGATGGATCGATGTGGTTCCATTGGTATATGATGCATTGTTGGAAAAATGTATGGATGACTCATTATTATCTTATCATGATTGATAAGGTGCACAAATGGATGAACTCCAAAGTGGTCCCCTTATGGTGAAAGCCCTCACAGGAAGACGCTTTGCGGGATGAGTTATCCTAGAAGAATGGTTGGAGGACCCATGCTCTCATTATTGTCTTATCATGATTGATAAGGTGTACAAATGGATGAACTCCAAAGTGGTCCCCTTATGGTGAAAGCCCTCACGGGAAGACGCTTTATGGATTGAGTTATCCTGGAAGAATGGTTAGAGGACCCATGCTTGTATGAGGAATAACGAGAGGAAGATCAAGGAAATTGTTGGTGAAACTATCATAGATGGATAGTGCTTGTCATGCCATTTCTGGTGGTATGTGGAATGTCACATAACTCCTCATGGTTTGAGAGTTATGGCCTTACGAAGATGAAGAACCCCCACATGAAGGCTTGAAGCCCCCAAGGTCAAAGAAGTCAAAGTGACCTAAAAGAAGAAATGATAAAATAAGGTGACAAAATCAAGAAGGAATATTTATGGAAAGTGGTTAACCCTAAAAATAAGGAAAATAGGTTAAGTGACCTAGAAATGGGTTAATATTATTTAAATGACGAATTAAAGTGACAAATTCAAGGTGGATTATTTAAATAATCAAGAGAAGTGACAAAATCAAGAAGGAATATTTATGGAAAGTGGTTAACCCTAAAAATAAGGAAAATAGGTTA
>JASDQU010740000.1:93194-105072 GCA_032191745.1 Picea mariana
GCTAGCTCTGAAACTATGGAGACACTATCTTGTGGGGCGAAACTTTGAGCTCAAAACGGACCATCAAAGTTTAAAACATCTCTTCACTCAAAGGGATCTGAATGCTAGGCAAAGGCGATGGAGTGAGTTTATGAGTGAGTACGACTTTGGTATTTCATACATCAAAGGAAAGGAAAATGTGGTTGCAGATGCCTTGAGCAGAAGACCATGTGTCTTCTCTATGGTACCCTTAAAAGTCAATCTGAGAGAACGTGTGTTGGCGCAACTCCAAGGAGACAGTTGGTATTTATAGGTTACTTCAAACCTCCAGAGTGGGAGGCAATTAGATCCAACGTATGACGGATATAGTCTGGAAGTAGACAGACTGTTACGATATCGAGGAAGGATGTACATCCCTGAAAATGGGGATATTCGAAGCACCATACTAAAGGAAGCCCATAGAGCACTTTATTGTGCGCATCCGGGTGTGAAAAAGATGTACGCAGACATGAGGAAACTTTTCTTCTGGGTAGGCATGAAGCGCGATGTAGTCCATTTCGTCGCCAAATTCCTAGAGTGTCAACAAGTGAAAGCTGACCACCACCACCCAGCAGGCCTCCTACAACCACATGATGTTCCTATGTCCAAGTGGGAAGTCATCTCTATGGATTTTGTTGTGGGGTTTCCGCTCACATCTCATAGACACAATGTCATTCTTGTGATAGTGGATAAGTTAACCAAGAGTGCTCATTTTATTCCAGTTAGAGACACTTACGATGTCACTGATGTGGCACGTGTGTTTGTAAGTGAGGTTATCCGTTTGCACGGGATACCTAAGAAGATCATTTCAGATAGGGACTCCAGATTCACTTCTAGGTTTTGTACAAGTTTGCAGTCAGCATTGGGGACTCAGTTGAACTTAAGCACAACTTATCATCCTGAAAAAGATGGGAAAATTGAGAGGGTAAATCAAGTCATGGAAGACATGCTTAGGATGTATGTCATGTATAATCAAACCCAGTGGGAGAAGTACCTACCTTTGGTAGAGTTTGCCTACAATAACAGTTTTCATAGCTCCATAGGAATGCCACCCTACGAAGCTCTGTATGGAAGGCCATGCAGAACGCCATTGAGTTGGGATAGATTAGAAGACCGAGTAATAGTTGGGCCAGAATTGATTCAAGAGATGGAGGAACAGGTGATTCGGATTAGGCAGAGACTAAAGGAAGCACAGGATAGGCAGAAAAGTTATGTGGATGCACACAGGACCGACCGAAGTTATGAAGTGGGAGACCAGGTTTTCATTCATATCAAGCCTAATAAGAGTACCAAATGGTTCGGGAAGGGGAAAAAGTTGTCACCTCGATTTATAGGACCGTTCAAAATCCAAGAGAAAATTGGACCCATTTCCTATCGTCTCGTACTGCCACCCCACCTGCATAAAACTCATAATGTTTTTCATGTATCTATTTTACGTCATTATGTTGTTGATGAATCACATAAACTAAATTGGAAGGAACTATAGGTATCGGATGCGGGAACCCTCATGGTAGAACCGTTACGCATATTGGATTGTAGAGTCCAACATCTCAGGAACCGTCTGGTAGACCAAGTTAAGATCTAGTGGGACAAGTATAGTCTAGGATCTGCTACTTGGGAGGATGTTGAGACACTACGACGAGATTATCCCTCACTTTTTTGACCACCTCAAGAATATGTTTCTCGAAGGTTGGGTGTATGTAACACCACCTTTTGACTTAGACAGCCAGGATCACCTGAGGCCTACACTTTTATTTTCTCTTCACAGTGAAACTATTAAATGATACACTTAAATTTTTAAGACATATGAACCTTTTTTAATGTTTAAATATTATTGATGATGATGGATACGATGCGATCTACTATGTGAATGTAAATTTTATGAATGTTTAAATGTTATTGATGATAATGGATATGATGCGATATATTGTGAGAATGTAAATTTTATGAATGTTTAAATGTTATTGATGATAATGGATATGACGTGATATATTGTGTGAATGAGAATCCTATGAAGGTTTAAATGCTATTAGAATGATGTTAGATATGATGCAAACTATTTGGTAAATGATAGTTTTATGAATGGGTGTTGAAATTGAATTATGGGATATTATGAGATCTATTTCTAACTTGAAAACTTTGATGTTAAGTTGTTGGTACACGGATACTGAATTGAAATGATGGTTGTATGCAATTACATGATGATAATGCATAGAAATGTATGAGTTGTGTTACAGGCTAATCTGCAGGTTATGGGCTATGAAATAGCCAAGGGATAATGATGATGAAAGTGGGTGTCATGACCACTGGCCGAGAAACAATATGGTATGAATCTTTGTATGTGAAATTATATTGGTTTGGATGCATTGCTATGATATGTGGACCAGTGTAGGATTTCAAGTGATGAGATTGCCCAAAACCGAATAAACGATGACAAAACTCCCAGCAACACGATGTCACTGTATATTCCATTGTAGGGTGTGGACCCTAGTTATGATTAGGAGGGGTGGAGGCATTTCCCACCGTGTATCCTCCGAAACCTGAAGTCATGGGAGGACGGTGTTAGCTCACGCTCCCCTAGACGTGTCATGATGATTTTCAGTTGCCTGCTGGGGAAGCCTGGTCGAGATAGTGACACTTCCGCTTACGGGTTCTATTTGGAGTTAGGTCAATATAGTTGACGCTCCAAGATAGTCCAGCAGAGGAAGGATAGGAATAGAATATGGAAGTAAGTTAGGGAGGAAGGATGAGTAGAAATAGTTGAGAGTGTATGGAGATTTGTCTTATGGTGGAATTTATTGTTTTTCCTTCTGAAAAGAAAATGTGTATATATGAATATTCATAATTACGTAACTAAACCATAGTTGTCTAAATAAAATTGTTGAACTAGATAATTGTAATCAAAGGATTTCGCAAACATTGGATTGGTTTATTGTCTTTTATAAAAAGAATAATCTTGTTGATTGGATTGGATGCATACATAAATTACTATAAGGGTGATAGTTATTGATATTAGTACATGAACGAGACTTGTATGTACTAGCTACACATGCATTTCTTGCACATGTACACTAGTATGTATGAGTTTTCTTGGCTTACTTACTGATAATGTTGGTTATTAGATATGAATGTGTGAACCCTATGTCTTTTCCCTTGTATCATAAAATACTTTGAACTTCGGGACGAAGTTTCCTGAAGGGTGGGTGTATGTAACAACCCTAGTTAAATAATTAATGGTCATAGTTAAATATTTGTTTAAAGTATATTAGTTAATTAATTAATTAATTAATTGTCCTGATTTAATAATTGTTTAATGTATATTAGTTAATTAATTAATTAATTAACTGATTAAATATTTGGTTAATGAATTTGAGTTTAATAAATTTTAATTTATTAAATGAAAACTTAACATATCGAATAAGGGAACCATTTAAGAGAAAGGGGATAGGGTGTTGGCAATGAATGGAGGGATAAGGTGGGTGAGTCTTAATGAAAGAGAGAAGGTGGTGAATGAAGGAGGGGGAAAGGAGGATAAGAGGAGAAAAAAAACATTCAAAGGGGGCACTTTTGGATTTTGGGGGAGGCAAAGAGCATTATTTTTTCATATTGGAGACTGTATTGGGCATTTTTATTTTTGGGAAGATTGGAAGACTGTATTACTGGTTTTTGGTTGGAGAAGCTTGTTGTAGGACTGAGACAGGGAGCACCAGGTTGCTGGGAGTTTTGGGCTCGGGGGCCAGGAATCCTTACGGAATCCTGGAGCTAGGGAGTCGGACAGGCTGCTCCTAGTTGGTTGGGTGGTTAGTCAGTTTTGGGCAGGGAATTGGTCAGAGCCGCTTGGGTAGAGTCTGGGCAGAGCAACAGAGAGGACAACCAGAGGTCAGGAATTTAGCATCAGACAGAGGTATTTTTATTTATGCATTCTCATGAAAATGTGATGGTTATTTAAATTTATTAGCAGGCTATTCATAAATTTAAATTTATGTTGCTTATGTGCTGAATATTGAAATTACTTATTGCTTATACGTCAAAATGCTGAATGAAATTGCTTATTTCTTATGCTGAATAATTTTAATGTTTAAATTTACAAAAAAAAAAAATTGGCTTCGTTAAACTAGGTTCTTACATGAGCCAAGTTTCGAGACTACCTCATCTAGACCCCCCTTAAACCCGCCACCCCCGTCTTCTAGTTTGATTTTTCTCAGTCACGACTTGGAGGAGAACACAGGTAAAGCTTATGATGCCAAGACAAGTTATGAAAACTCCCCCACAATTGCAGAACAACCCCCCTTTGACTTTGAAGCGTCATCCTAGTCACCAAAAAAAAAAATGTGTTTTGTCTTGGCTCCCTTAATATACTAAAATAGGTAGAATGAATTTTAGCTTAGGCTTATTTCACGTAAATCACAACAGGATCACTAATTACAAAGCAACAAACTCATAACTAAATGATAACGTTCAATATCTTCAGTTATCAATTTTTTAAGACATAATTTATTTGTGCGTTCGATGCAAATACAAAGTGTCATTCACTTTAGAAGTTAATGCATTTCCCTGATTATCAAACATTTTTTTATTTCATTTTGTGACTTAAGGGGGATCAAAATATGACAATGTTGACTAAACACCTTAAATCGGATTCTTGTAAGATTTCAATAAGGTTATAGGGACCCACAATGATAGCACACACTTCACGAAAAATATTTTGATTTTTTACTTGCTTACTCGCTTTGATTTTGATTTTGTACAAAGTTACTATTTTCGTTGATTGTAAAATTCTTTGTCGGAGGGTTTTATTTTTTATTTGCAACACTTTTGGGAATGAAATTTACCTCTCGAAATCTGAAATGTTGTAATTAAAAACAAATCAGAATTTTTCCGTTTCTTGCAAATTTTGCACTTACGAGGATGAATTCAAAAAATAAATCACTCCACTCTCTTACACCCACAATTTGTTTATATTACACACATGCATACTTGTATATATATTTTTGTTTTGTTTTGTTTTAATACATAAATAGTAACATTGAATGTTTGTGATGAAAATATGGAATATGATTTACTTTGGAAGTTGATGTGTTACCTTCATCATCAAACCACTTTTATTTCAATTCAAAGACAATCATTTCAATTCGGGACTTAAAAATCAGTGTCAATTCCACTTTCGCTTCAGTTTCATTTTTGTTGGTCCCTTGTACCAACTTCAATTTTGCAATTATTGATTCAAAAATCTAGATTATCTTTCACTTTTCATTAGAGAATATACTTTAGGTTCCACAATATGTGTTATTACTTTGACTAGTTTTAATTTTTAATATTTAATTTTAGTAAGTAGAAACTAAATGTCACAAGAATTCTCATATAGGAAAGTTCTTCACAAACAAATCTAGCAAACCCTTAGAGACACTTGAGTGGGTTATTTTAGATTCTAGTCAATAGAAAGAGGGAGTAAGAGAACCAAATATATAATTTGGATTAAAGAGACTAAATGCCCTTTTAGGGTTGCATTCTTGTCCTCTCCTTTGTTGAATATGCAAGTGTTCTTCTCTCCTCTAGTTGTATCTAGTTTTCATTTCTAGAATTCATATGTTTCATACATTAATCACATAGATGATGAAATAATATAGTTGCACTCGATCAAGAGGATATTTATGATCAATGATCACCCTCGGTGTTTTCTCAAAGCAACTAAAAATCTATTAAAATTTGCATAGAAAATAAATAACCCCGAAATATATCAATAAATGACGCCATTATACCTCAACTCTTGCATTTAATAAAAAAAAATTGTCCTTAAAACCTTTAACTTTCAATCTTTGGACATGCCTATTTGCCACCTAATATTCATCTTCAGGGTGAGAACTTTACCACTATGGCACATTCTGGGGTGTCTACTAGTGCTTACTTTTGGACATATTTGTTTGAGAACTCCTTTTTCGGTGATGCATGAACATCTATATAAATGTCTAGTCGAAGAAATACAAAATACAACTAATGAGGTGAGTGCAAGGAATGAGAAGCAGGTTAGGAGGTACAAACAACATGTTGGTGCACATAAGAAACAACAAGCACAAAACAATATGCACATGGGAAGATAGATTATTGTGCACATAGAGGAAGATGGCAAATCAGGTGGAGCAAGTCAAAAGAGCGTTGTTGTGGCAATGATGTCGAGCTGAGAAACAATGAATAATAAAATTTGAAGTCAACGAAATCCCAAAGGTCAAGGGCAAGGATAATAAATCGGTACAACATGTAGGAATTCAAGTTGGCTCCAAGGAAGAGCATGTTATCTTTGTGAGAAAGAAAATGGGATATGTAAAGGAAGAGAAGAGAATTTCTCAAGAAGAAAACATCAAGAGAGAGAAGTTGAACCTCCAAGAGATGACAAAATTATGTGCAAGAGGCATTACCAAATAGAATAAGGAACACAAAGGTTTCATGGAGGATGGAGAAGATTGGTTGTTGTGAGAAGATAAATGAAACTTGAGTGATTGGATACTAGAGGAAGAGGAATAAAAAGGAAGAAGAATATTTTTGGAATCTATGAACCAACGAGGTGAGAGAAGAAGTTCAAGATTTCAAACAAAGTGAATAGGAGAAACACATGAAGGGTGCAATATCTACATAAGGAAATGGGCGATAGGGAGGAAGATGAAAGGACTCAAAAGACTATGACATATCTATGCATACCTATGTATGCAATCTATTAATATAAATAATGATAATGAGTAGACCCCATTCAAAATTTTGTTTTATTTCATGTTTTGTCTTTTGCAGATTATATGTGTGCTCGTTTCTTTGATGCAATCACCTGTGAAGTATGAGTCTGGGTGTGCAATTCTTGATTTGGGGACCATTGTCTTCTTCGTGATGGGAATCGTATCGGATACCCATTTAGTTAAGCGAACCAAATAGATCAATCCAACTCTAAGTAGTTTCTCTACCTCATCCTTGATTTGCCACCTGATTTAATGTAGTCTTTCCAACATAACCAATCACACCATCGCCATGAGGTCCTTGCATCAGCTGTGCATGATTAGTATCCGAGTTAGGAGCATTTGGAATGATCTCATAAATCATCCGAGACTAGGAATAAATCAAATCCAATTGTTGGGCCTTAAGGATTACTTGTTCTCCCATGACTGCTCCTGACAAGACTACATCTTTGGCAATACTAGGCAATAAATATTTCACAAATTCATTACCTCCCACCTTGATACCCTAGATGGATTTGATCCTTTTAGCTTATAATATAGACCTAACCATCCTCTCAATCTCAGAATGAAAACCTTACGCAGACCAATCAAAGACCATTTCCTTGGGTTACGTGGGGATCTTGATCCTAGAGTCCGAGTAAAGTCTCCCATCTGATTTGTCAAAATGGGTGTTTGTGCCAGTGTTTTCCTCCACAAGATCGCCACATCTAGTGGCTTGTCTTGTGACATTATTGCAATAAAACACATACTAGGAGGAAAAAGAAAAAAATGCAACGAAAAATAGGTGAACGCTACCTAAAAATATAGATGAAAGAAATCCTAAAGATAGGAAGTTAACGATCGATGCATGAAAGAAATGCACGAAACAAAAGACATGCATGAACGAAATAAATCGTAGGGAGTTAATTGGTCTATGAAAGTTGGTTGGAGGTACGAGACAGAGCTAGAGAAGAAGCAGAAAGAGATATCAGATTAGATTTGATAGTCTCAGATTTGATTGTGTTTGTCTTTCGCTAGAAGCCATGGATATGGACACGGACATGGAAGCCATGGATATGGACACGGAAATGGAAGTCGTCTCACAAAAACCCAGAGAAGGAAATAAAAGAAGCTCAAAATCATACTCCTACAACCAGAACTGCAAAAGGGTTGGAGCTCCAAAGAGATATGGAAAAGACAGGTGGAGGAAAGGTTGGATTCACAATAACAAGATTCAGAAAGCATGCACTTACTGGCTTGCAGGCAATTGCAAGTACACAGCAGATGACTGCAAATATCTGCACTCCCATGTTACTGGAGGTTCCTATGTCACTTTCTTGACAAATCTCTTC
Organism: Picea mariana; assembly: GCA_032191745.1. Lineage (NCBI taxonomy): Eukaryota > Viridiplantae > Streptophyta > Pinopsida > Pinales > Pinaceae > Picea > Picea mariana. Next base: position 101,263 of record JASDQU010740000.1, read on the forward strand.
GGCCACGACAACAAGGTAGGTTGTTTCTTGGTTTCCTTATTTGCTCTGCATATTCTTGGTTTCTCTTGGTTTGCTTATTTTCTCTGCATATTCTTGGCTTCCTTATTCCCTCTGCGTACTCTTGGTTTGCTTATTTGTTCTTCATATTCATTTGAGAAGGTTGTTTCCTGGTTTCCTTACTATATGTTATGTTTCTTGGTTTCCATGTTTTCTTTGCATAAAATTCATTTGATAACGTAGGACTTGCTTACTTCCTCACTTGATAACGTAAGAATTTGCATAAAATTCATCTAACGTAAGACTTTGCATAAAATTCATCTAACGTAAGACTTTGCATAAAATTCATTTGATAACGTAAGACTTGCTTACTGCCTATTCGAGGGATTGCTTTTCCTTCCCATTCAGGCACTGTCAAGACAACAAGCTTATAGTCTAGGACTGCCAGACAGGGCAGGATATTCAAAATTTTACTTACTCTCAACTCCTCTCCTCTCTTCTAATATCTTCATCGAAGCTTACCATCTTCTTTCTTCAACAGGGTACAAATATCCCCTTAGACAGCGTCCACAAAGTTGGATGCCTCCTCAGTGAAGGTCCATGGCTTTTTGTTGGCGTTCCTAATGCTGTCAGGGTAATTTAACAGGCTTAACCTTAGTTTTAGAATTGATTTTAAAAGAGCAATTTTCTTAAGCTAACACATTGGATTTATGCTCCAGGCTTGGAATACTCTCAGCTCAACAGAGCTATATTTAGATGGCCCTCAGGGACAAGTTCATGCCCTGGTCGTCGTTGATCAAATGCTTTTTGCTGGAACACAAGTAAGTCTCCTGTCTTGCTTTCTGTAATCATCTCTGTCATGTGTAAAATCTATGCTTCTATCACATTTTATAGCCCTGCTGATTTTTTTGACTTTCCATTCCACAGGATGGCACAGTTTTGGCGTGGAAGTTTAACTCTGCAATCAATACCTTTGAACGTGTAGCTTCCCTCACAGGGCACACGCTGTCAGTTGTCTCATTAGTCTCAGGGGCAGGCAGACTTTACTCTGCTTCCATCAACCACACAATAAGGGTAAGCCAAAATGTTGGTATATATTTGAGGATGACACCTTTGAGGTGTGGCCCCATGGTCGTCCTGCATTAAACTCCTTCTTTGACAATCTTAACATCATTTCCCCCCAAATCCATTTTACCATTGAAATTCAAACATATAACTCTCTTCCTTTTCTTGATGTTCTCGGCTCGCATCAACCTGATGGAACTCTTACCCATGAAGTTTATAGGAAAATGAATCACACGGACTAATACCTTCACGCCCATTCACAACCCCACCCAGCCAAAAACTCTTCAGTTCTTAAAACTCTAATTAGTCGAGCCCTTCGAATCTCTACTCCCCGCGTCCTTAAAAACGAGAAGCCCCACCTCACCAAAGACCTTGTAGCCAATGGCTACTCTACCTCTCAAATCAATAAAGCCTTATGCTCTGCCCTCCGCCCTAAATCTAAACCCCCCCTCCTTCTCCTTCCCCTTTGATTGCACTGGTCTCTCTTCCCTACATCCAAGGCATTATTGATCACATCTCTATGTTGTTGGCTAAAAAGAATATCAAAACTCTTTTTAAACCCCATAAAACCTTTAAACAATTGTTCAGATCGGAGCTAAGGACAAATATGATCCCATTCTTGGCTAAGGCATTTAGTAGATTCTCTCTTCCTTTGGAAAATCATACATTGGAAAAACAGGAAGATCCTTCAAAGCCCGCCTTGAGGAAGATATCGCTGACACTCACCACAATCACATCTCTTAGTTAGCAATCGCAGAACACTCTCACAACTCTAAGCACCTCATCTGCTTTGACAAAAACAATATTCTTGCCTCTTCCCACTTCTACCCATCTCGTGTCATTTTGGAAGTGCTCGAAATCGAAAAACATCCAAACAATTTCAATCGTGAATATGGCCACAAACTTAGCCAATCATGGAAACCTACTATTCATCACATTTTTCACTAGTGGCTTCTGGCCTGTCTAATTTATCTTGGCTCATTTCTTCCCCTTTTCCCAACCAGCAAGCCCCCCTAATTTTTACAACAAAAAAAATTAATCTTATTAACTCCTCTCAATCAGGTGCCACCACCCTCCCCCCTATCAAGCTTTCTTACTCACAATTTCTCTCACCATTTTCATTATTGTATTTTCTTTTCTCGTGTCATTCTCACATTAATTAATTGACTTATTAATTATCCTCCTAATCGTCGCTTGCACCTTTATCACAAGTTACAATTTCTCTCACCCTTTTTTCATTCTCTTAATGTCCTTTCTCATATATTTTATCTTTTATTCTCACATTAATTAATTAACCGATTAATTATCCTCCTAACCCTCCCTTGCATCTTTATCACAATTTTCCTTGCATATCAACACCCCCCCCCCTTTTCTAGCTCTCTCAAACCATTTTATTTTTCTAAACTTTTTTTTTATTCTTAATTATAATTATCTCCAAATCGCCATACCTTATCTTTTTAAATCTCCCATTAATATAAAAATTTAATTATTATTTTTTACCTCTCCATTTCTTCTTATATCTAATTAATTCCCAACAACGAATTCTTGCCCATAATATTCTCAATCGTCGCATCAATTATTTATTAATTCTCTTATTTAACCCAATCCTAATTTCCAGATCTTATTAAATTATTTCCCAATGGTCTTTTTAAGGATCATAAAAATAAATTATTAATTATTTTATTGCTTTACCTTGCATCTCCTCCTATAAATCATCAACAACGACACTCTCTTCATTACCATTAGAGATTTACTTGTCCTTGATAATGGGTGGAGTGTCCACTCGAAACGTCGGATGTTTCATAAACTCTTGCACAATTTTCTCGAGAAAGTTTTAGCTACCATAAGGGTGCTAGATCTACAGGTCAAGGCCAGGTGAGGAGAGAGAGAAACTCCTTATTGGAGTCTTCAATCACCATGAAGGAGTCGATGCGTTGTCTTAGAGGGTACACCTAGAAAGGATATATAGTCTAATGTTGCAAATATAATTTCAAGGAATATGTTGCCAAGGGTAGGTAAAAAAAACTTATCGAAAATATAGGAGAAAATATTTGTAAGGATAAACTTGGACCTAAAAATTTAGAAAAGAGTCGAAATTCAACAACTTGAAAAACTTAGAAAAATTGGGAAATATCAGGAGAATCAAAGATATTTACAATACATAGATAATTTCTTATCAAAATTCCCACAAAATCGACGATATATTGAACTGAAGAGTTACAACATGGGGTTGCCTACCTTTGTAGATCTAAAAAAATAAATCTATTAGGAACATGAATGTAAACAAAAAAAGGAAATGATGGTTAGTATCGATCGAGGAGATTCAAGGAAACAAGCTAAGTTGAGGTCCAGTAGAAATGGAAGAAATGTGAAGCTAGATAAAATGGATGATATCCTTTACCTAAGCTAGTTCCTTTTTCGGTTTTACCTTTTTGTTCTTTTGCAGTCTCCATATCTATGCTTAGACAACCAAACATCCTAAAATCATGTTAACCTTGAGCGTTTGATTATGTAATTTTGGTTTTTTGTAACTTTGTTAATAGTGTTGCCCTCGACCTAGTTGGTAGGACAAAATTCTTAGGATTTATAAAGAAGTATGGTGTTCTTTATGTGTTTTGTAATGTTGGTAAACTATTGTTGAAGTGGGATAAAAGGATTGGAGCCTTGCGATTGAAAACATTTGTTATAATGTTGGTAAACTATTCTTGAAATGGACTAAAAGGATTGATGCCTTGGGATAAAAAATGA
>JASDQU010740001.1:9456-32957 GCA_032191745.1 Picea mariana
ACTTACTATTTAATTTATGATTCGAAATATTACTATGATCTATGGTAAGTGTGGTTTTGATAGGATGCACAACTTACCCAGAGTGGATGTTTGATGACGTGACTCTAAGAACAGTAGTTGCACAGTATGGCTTGATGTAAGGGTGTTGACCCTAGTTCTATGAGAAGGGGTGGAGGTATTTCCCACTGTTTATCCTCCAAAACCTAGAGTCATGGGAGGGCTGTGTGAAGTCACGCTCCCCTAGACGTGTGATGACGACTGCTAGTTGCATGTTGGGGAAGCTTGGTCAAGATGTATGACACTTTTACTTATGGGTTCTATCTGGAGTTAGTCAATATAGTTGACGCTCCACCTTAGTCCAACAGAGGAAAGGATAGGATGGAAGATGGAAGTAGGTTAGGAAGGAAGGATGCTTCGATGTTAGTTGAGAATGTTGATTGGGGATTAGAGATGCCACTATTGTTTACTCACTTGGTTCCTACCATGTTTAAAACCCTCTTTTATTTCCATGTGATATTTTAAGTGTGACAATAATTTATTGATGAATTGGTGCAATTTAGTTCATTAAAGATTATTAAATGATGCATTACTTGATCTGTTGTCCTACATGTCTTGGTGATCATATAGGAACTATGCACTAGAAGCAATGATTGTTTATCGTTAGTGCATGCATGAGATATGTGTCTTCTAGCTACGCACACATTCCCTACCCATGTACACTAGTATAAGTAATTAATGTACTAATTATTAAAGTAAATTATTAACTATTTAATTGAATGTTTATTGAATATGTAAATTATATTGCATACAAATATCTAGAAGCATTAAATACTTTCTTGACTTTGATAGATGGTGGGTGTGATGAATTAAATGAGCATGGTGGAGTGTTATGTACATTTTGGGGAAAATGATAAAATAACATTTATTATCTAGCATGAGAATAAAGACTTTTTACTTTATTTATTGTTGTTTAATGCAAGTCATTTATATTTAGTTTTATTTTAATGTTTTCCCAAAATATCTAGATAAGGGAGGTTGATGGATAATAATGAGGGGGGTTGAGGAGACATGGGGGAGTGTGTATGGAAACTTGATAAATAGGGAGAAGAAGTAGAGAGGAGGGAAGGAGGGAGAGGTTTGAGCATGATGAGAGGTTGTGAATTTCTTGGAAGATATAACTATTGAGATAGTTTTCTTTGAGCATTTGTGCTTTGTTGTTCTTTGAGTCATGGGCACGGAGGGACAAGAAGCTGAAAGGTTTCTTGGGGCTAGGAAGCCGGCTAGGATCCTAGTTGGCAGGGAGGATTTCGTTGTTTCACTCTGGGAAAGCGGGAAAAGAATGCTTGGAAGTGCCTAGGACTACATTGCAATTGATGAGCTTCAACAAACTAAGGAAGAGGTATTTTTCAGTGGTATTTGTTGTTGATATTTTGTATATACTTTTGTTTTAAGTTGCAAATCTTAGAGTTAACCTATTACTTATTTCATCATGCTATTTAGATTTATCGTTGAGCAAATGTAGAAGAATTGTGTAAATGAAATGAAATTATGTTAAAACAAAGTTGTTATTGTGTATGGTTAATGGAAGATTAATTGTTTAACATCCTGGATGAGTGTTACATATGATATCAGAGCACGGTTCTAGTACTTAGGGCCTATGGACCTTGCCAAGTAAAATTTAGGAACAAATATTAATTCAAGTTTTTGATTTATTTCAATTCTAATCCAAGTGTTATGTGAAAGGAATAGCCCCAAATTCAGGATCTTTGTTGTTGTCATGTAATTCATCTCTTTATTGATATCAGTTTTGAAACCAGGCTTGACCACCCACAATAGAATTTTGTATTTATGCCAATTTGGGTTGATTACAGTGCTAAACAACATTCTAGTTTATAATCACAGTGCATGGCATTCCATACTTTCGCTTCTCCTTCCAGACACCATAGTCTATAGAAGTTCCTAATTTCACAATTTGGTCAAATCCAAATACACTAAGAGAAAATTCATTTCCCTTGTCCTCACGGCGTATTCTGGCATTGATTATTGATAATATCCTCCCAGGCAATTCCTTCCAGTGACGGTTGTATTCATCACCAAATAAGAAAAGAGAAATAGTAATTTCATCAAGTGATCCTAGTTTCCATAGAGAAAAATTCTTTCCAGTGCTACTCAATTTGGGATTTCCTTTTTCTGTCAACAAACCAACTGTTGTCCAGCAACCCGTAATATTATCACCCATCATAGCAATTTGAATTACCTGAAAATGGATAAATCGAATATCAGAGAACCGAGTGTTCATACTACCTACTGACACCAACCGATTCATGATGTGCAAGCCAAGATATGGCGTGCTACATAGCCTTACATTAGAATAGCCTTTAAGACTATCAAATCTCCTTACCTCCTCTAAAGATATCATAGCTGCTTTAAATTATGACAGTTAGAACTCCCTGCCTATACCTGCGACTCTTCTGCTTCCCTGGCCAAAGCCAACTGTAAATTAAATGCAATATGTGCTTTACTCTAATCTGGCAAAGAAAAACCTTTTGATTTCTGAACAATCTCTGTTGTTGGATTTGAGTTTTTAACATTCTGGATAGATCCAAAAACCTCATAAACACTTTAGTATCATTGTTGACTTGCTAAGATTACATTTTTAACAGGGTGAGTTTGCAACTTCTGAAATTAGAGAGGAAAGAGGCTGGGAAAAGACATTGTAGAGAGAATAAAATACGTCCTAGAAGGGAAAGAGGTGTGGGCATGGACATATTGGTTAACGCTTAGCCCACAGTCCTTGATGATCCTCATAGAAGCTTGGCCACATTTATATTACGAACCACCAATTCATCAATAACTCATATCCATTTAATCAAGTAACTTGAAATGCCAAAATCCTCATAAAATGAAAACGGCATGATTTAAAAAAAAAAAATCTTGAATAAATATGGGCTTCACACCATGCTCCTTATGCTTTCACGTTTCATCCCCGTATTTTTTTTTTTACTACAATAATGAGATAAGGTTAAAATGGTGGTCAAACTAGTATACGATAATAGAGGTTATAATTTAACCTTGTTCTGGTGCCGATACCTGATATTCACCTCTAAGAGCCTAATCAAGTGCTTCAAATCCAAACTTAGAAGGAGTAAAGTTTCACCTTCGTCGATAAGATCAAGAAGATACTCTTAAATAAACACTGAAACCTAACTAAAACACCAAGTGTCCTCAATTCAAGAAAACAAAAAATATTATAGGCTCGACTTCGTCACGACACAAGTCCTTATTTTTTTATTTATATAAATAACAATCTATTAAAATCCCTATGAATGGGAGAGGTAGCAAGTGCGGGGGTAAGTCGGTATTAAAAGATTATTCAAAGTAATATCCCTATTACCTTGAATAATATTATAATGCTTATAAGCATTGAGAGCCAATTTAAATATGATGACAATTTTCTTATAAAAGGAAGCAACTGTAACTTAATGCGGATTAGACACCCATCATCGGTTTTGCTCGATCATAGGGAGTTGTGTATGTTGGAAGAAGGTCACCCTATGTCACTGAATATAACTTGTAGAAGCTTTCGATGGGTTTGGATATCATTTGAGATGGTGGATATGAAGTCCCCAGTATGGAAAGAGAATGGGGAGTGGTAGCTTTAATATTCGTTTCTGCACCAATACTGACAAGGACTGAATGAACGATTTTCATTGTAGGAACCAGGTTTTCCATTAACTGTGTGTCATTTCCCATGTAAACCTCGTTCGCCACTACTATACCTATGATCTTTGTGGCTGGTAAGTAGGCCTGAATGTTTTCATCAACCCATTCAATGGCTTTATTTGGTTCTGTCATGTTGTCAATGTTATCATAAGCCACGCAACATACCAATGCAATATTAGTGCAACCACAGAGCCTAAGAGGCAATACTCTTATCTCATCATGCAATATGTTATCATTTGACACTCCAACAATCAATTCTATACCAGCGTTTGCAAATAATTTTAGCACTGTCTCATTTGTACTGTAGAGTTTTACTTTGTTGATATTGTTGGTCTGCAAAAGACCCACTACTAGTTCCGGTGATGGAAAGTCATATGCAACTTGTCCATAGTTGATTCCTGTTGTGGTGCCACTTGTGTTGGACATAACATTTGAAAGAGCCAATCCACACAGCAAAACCAGAGCTGACGAGCAGCTCAATTTGAGACTTCATCTACCCATTACTGAAGCTACCATGACAATAGCCTCTACACACCCAAATTATCTCGCATGCAGAGAATTGCGAGAAATTAATGAAGTGGGTCTCGCTGTTGGTGTGATGGAACATATGCTCTTTCCAGTACTCAATATTTTTCTTTTTCAGAATTGCATAGCATTAGTGATAAAAAGTCGGTGTCCGTCAACTAGAAATCACTTGAAAGGGTGAAAGGTAGGTCGAGATTTTTTCAGGGCTTGTGGATGAAAGTGAGTATCGAAAAATTTGATAGATGACAAGGACATGATAGAGAACTTCTGAAAATCAGAAATTTAAGTCATCAAAATTGGAATGTTAGGTTTTCATCAATGTCTCATTCGATACTACTGATAGAATTTATAGGTAGCTTGCTTGGGTTTTAGTCCATTCAGAAATTTGTGAAGGTATAATCAAAATAGGCCCAGGTTCTAATAATTTTTGTTGAAGAGAACAACTATGTATCTTCATCCAGTGTTGTAGATACTTTGTTACACTATTTTTTTTTCCCCTTGAGATCCATTTTTTCCCTTCAACTCTCAGAGAGAACCTTTAGCACAGAACAACTTGCCATTAGACCAAACGCCATAGTGTCATCCAGGTATTCGTGCGTCCATTTCTCATCCCATTATGTTGTAGGGAATTGGAGATCTGTAATAAAGGACTTGAGGTCTGCGTGTATAGCAGATAAAACCCCCTGACTTGTTGCACCCATGACAGATTTATCTTGTCCTTTAGAATATTTGGCTCGAGTTTATTTAATATTCTCGTTAAGGAAGTCTCAAAGGCATTCAATATCTAATTAAGATTTGCAAACTGATCAGACAATCGATTAGAAGAAACCATCCTGAAAGGATTTCCAAAGCTTGGGAACAGAGACTGGCCATCATTCGGGCGACTCATTGCTGAAGCAGTTTGCAATCCAAATGAAAAAATAGGGGAAATGCTTCTGAACACAGAATAAAATAGAAATACAATCAAGATCTTGCAAAGAAAGTGTGTGCCATTAAATTTTTAGGAGAAAGACATGAAAGCTTCGCCCACGATATTATCACCCGTAAAGATAGGCAGCAAAAGCTATGAAGCTCGAAACCTTATTCCACTGTTTTACACTTTGTTTTCTTATCTGTCCACTGAGGATTTTGTCCAAAGGCTCCTGGTGAACAGGTTGCATTGGATGTATTGTGGTGTTACGCTGAGTCTCTACCAAACACGCACTGATGTATGGGATCTGTGAAGGTACTTTTTAAACAAGAAAATCTGGTTGATTTGCTCAGACTCAATGAAATATTTAATACCAGAGACAATTCAAACCTTGGAAATGCAGGCATTTGGGCAGCATTATCAAATAATCTACATAATCAATTAGGAACCCCATTTTGTTTTTCTCAGAACTTCCGCCAAAAGAAGAACCAGTCCACAAGTACCTGGGGCTCCTACACCCTCCATTTCTGAAGCTAGTTCCTGCCAGGCGGGTTAAAGGAGGGATCTAGACAATACAACTGAAGGATAAGCTAAAACTATCACTTCAATCTGCAAAACACCACCAAATTTCCCAATGCTCTTACTGATGGATTACGAGGTTACGCTTCAGGCCATTAATGCAAGTAGGATTTGCCCCCCCCCAAAAAAAATATATATATATATATATATATATATATATATATATATATATATATATATATCATGAATTCGTATGAAAGTTAAGGAAATGATAAGGTTCATTGAATATTGCATTTAAAGTCTAACTAAAATGAGCATGCCACACAGTCTCCAAGAAACCTGACCGATCAGGAATGCAGCGAAAATAAAATAGAAGAAGTTGTATGTGGCAGAAGGGGGGGGGTCGGTGGCGTTTTCTCTGTTTCCAATAACTACCGATTTTAATCTCAATATAGGCGATTGCATCGAACTACTAGACTAGGTCATTCACTCTTAATTTAAAACTTAAAAGAAAAAAAAAAATTAATGCTGATGGGAAAGATCTCATATAGTCCCATCTCGAGCAACACGATAGAAATCCAAATCCAAAGGATCTTCAAAGAATGAGTAACAATGATAACACGAGCCATTAATACTTTACGGAGAGTGCAAGCCAAAATCATGAATATATGAGTGGAAATTCAATTAGATCGGTAGACTTTGCAAAATCAATTAAGCCAATGTTAGACATAAAGTTTGTTTGACAAGACTAGTACAATCTTCACGTATCAATTTACAAGTTCAATTCACCCAGTCATAGAGTTTGTTTGACAAAACGGGTATAATTTTTACGTATCAAACAATGACTACAACATATAAATGCCATTTTGATCTTAACTACATCAAGCACCTCCACTCATCGTGATTGTGCTTTTCTTTAATGTGTGGAGATGGAAAATGCTTTGCTTTAACCTGGGAAACAATATTGGCAAACCAACAAAATAACTAATAAACAATAAAATTGAAATAGTGTAATTTTAACTCAAGTATGTATTTAATGTAATAAAATCATTTAGTTGACCATTTAAGCTTTTAAAGAGTCCATTCTTTTTGGATTAATTTTTTAAAGAATTTCATAAAAGCTACATGAAAATGTTTCTTTAAATCCTCACAACTCTATGTACAAAAACCATCATCAGGTTGTTGTCTTGTTGCATTCCATATATTATGCTAAATAATTAAAATAATATATACATAGATATTCCAATATATTATAGTATATGTTATAACTTATATACCATTTCCTAATTAATATGATAATATTGAAGTCATTTTATTTATCTTCTTTATCTCTTTCCTTTTGATATTGCATAGTTGACATTATGTTTTCTTTCATTTTGGTCTAAATTACTTAAGTATATAGCAAAGACAATGTTGAAGACATTCTCCCTTGAGTACCACTTTACTTTATTGGAAGTTGTCCTTTCAACCCAATATGTCAAAGGTCATGATGCCCTTATCTTGTAGTTCTGGACTGCTTCTACAAAACCGTGTCGACTTCTAACACTGCATGAGCATTTGGTTATAATTTCTCTATGGAAGGTAGGACTTGCTCTCCTCCTGATCCAAGATGGAAGTCTCAAGAGTTTAAGATTATCCACATTCACTATAAATTAAATGTGCATGTATGGGGGTAGACTGAGTCTGTAGGAATTATGTCCCACTTTTTCCAATACCTCAAAAGGACCATACCTAAAAGCCTTGATCTTCTTACCATGACATTGTAGCATTTTCTTATTCAATTGTAACCATTCTATGTCTTCCTCTCTAAATGTTCTCTATGTTCTATGTTGTTCACGTCTATCCTTGTACCTTTATCATGAATTCTTCAGTATCTCCTGTAATTGAAAATGGATCTACTGATCCAAGTGGATATTGGTGGCCACCAACTTTTCCCGACTAGCTCAAAATAGTTTTCTGACAATTTTGGCAATTTATTATTTTTAGCAAGTTTTAACTTTCGGGGCCATTTTGAGGGCCTAAATGAAGGATTTTCAGGATCGAGGTTCTCAATGACAAGTTGAAGGCATGATTGAGACCCCAAAATGAATCTCCTCAACGATACCTTTCCAACGAGCTATCACATGCCTTAAATGGAGATCGTATGCAAAAGTTACGACCCCAGGAAGTTGATGTACTCACTTACCCAAACGGGTCCCACATGACTTTTGGCGCTTCATCTCCTAGGGTTAGTTTTTTGGATGTCTAGGGTTTTTGGCATTCCTGTTTATTGTAAAAAAGACCTTCATAGCCTCATTGTAATCATCTTCTTGCGAATACGAGTGGCCGTCACATATCTTCTTAGAGATAAGTTGCCACCATTCTAGTGATTCTTTCACTCTGTATATTTACAGTCTCTATACATTTCTTTCATTAATAGAAATCGTGTATCACTTTATATCTTTGTTTATGGTTGCATCTCTGATACATTTCTGTTATATTATTGAATATCTGTGATATCTCTGTGCATTTATTTATTATATCTCCAATCTCATTTCATGCCGAAAATAATCTGGATCAGTGGTATCGGAGCAGGTTGTTCTTGATCATTTTTTTTTCAATACATGTCCTCGACGAGGTCCGAGTATATCAATTTGGGTCTCGAGGTTGTCTCTCTTGAGTAAAATCGTTGTCTCACACCCAAGAAACCCTTAATGGCGGAAGAAAATAAAAATGACGAAGCAGATGATCCTATTAGTTTGTTGCTTGAGAAATCTCTCACGTGACAGAGGGACGGAATGATGGAGAATTTTTCCCACATCCTTCAACGTCTGTCGATAGAAACAGGCACATCTTCATCAAGAAACCACTTTGGAGGCACCTAGCCTTTCAAGGTACAAGTTAATATTGATATTCTTTTATTTGAAGGACAGATAGATGCAAAAGCCCTAGACAAATGGTTAAATCTACTAGAAAGTTATTTCTCTGTTCACAAATTTTTCGACAAAGAAAATATCACCTTCACACTCTTTAAAGCTCTTCCCCATGTCAAACATTGGTGGGAAACTTATTGGGAGAAGAGTTCCACAAAGGAGTCTGAAATATATGGGGTCGATCCCACTTGGGATTTTTTTGTGGATGCGGTAAAGGAACAATATTACCCTGTTGGAAACTATGATGACCAATACATGAGATGGACCACACTGCGGCAAGAGAGGGGCCAAGAAGTTATGAATTTCACCAATACCTTCCATACCTTGCACACCAAGCTAGGTATCAAAGATGGCGAGAGACATTTGGTTTTGAAATGCAATGGGGCTCTACACATATACATCCAAACTGAAATGGATTTTCTGGACATCTCATCACTCGATGCTAGTTATCGATATGTTGTTAAAATTGAGCAGAAATTTAAGAACCAGAACAAACGGGATTTCAAATCTGTAAATCTGCAACAACCAAAGTATGACAAAGACATCCCTAACAAACAGTCTCCCAAAAACCAGTCCAAGATATAGGAAAAAAAGGGTCACGGGAAGACAAAGAAGGACACTAGAAAATGGTGCAATTTTTATAAAATCTCCTGGCACAACACTGATGATTGTCGCTCAAAACAGTCATTGGTGGCCAAGATCAAAGACAAGGAGCCAAACCCTGATTCAGAATCTTATTCTGAAAATACTGGTAAACGACAGATCATTGACACAGACCCCACTGCTATTGTCGCAAGTGCAACAATTCAACCAGAAGAACCAACAGATCTTGAAGATGGGGAGTGCCTTTTTCATTCACAGATGTGGGTGAAGGGAACCTCGCTGCATTTTATTGTTGATAGCGGAAGCCATAAAAACCTCATCTCAGCAGAGGTCATCAAATAGTTGGGATTGTTGATAACACCACACCTGCAGCCATACAACATTGGGTGGCTTCGACAAGGACGAGATCTCTGTGTCAGCCAACAATGTCGATTGTCATACAGCATCCAACCATTCAAGGATGAGGTATTATGTGATGTTTCCCCACTGGATGTCTGCGATGCTCTCTTGGGCCAACCATATATGTGGAGACACCATGTTGTTTATGAGTCTCGACCTCGTAGTGTCATTGTTACTTTTGGGGGTCATCTCTACAGAATACCAGAGGTATTTCCAACTATTGTTCCACCTAAAAAGTGTCGCAAGGTAGTATCTCATACTGCAAAATTTAGCTTCTTCACAATCTGTTCAAAAGGGGAATAAAAGGACACTGCAACCACTACAGCTTCGCCCCAAGCACCTTCTATCCAACATAAATAGGTCGACAATGTTGTAGCAAAGCACAAAGATTACTTTTGCACACCGTCATCTCATGTAGCACCACTTGTTGAACAACCACAACCTCAACAAGTTTGTGACATACTTCTACAAACTGAGCAATGCAACATCTCCAGCAAGGCAAGCAGCTCACCAAGATGCAGATTCAACAAACGCTTTTCCCTCTCCCTCGGGAACTCAACGCAATGGATACCATTGATTCCTAAGGAGGGAGGATTGATCCAGGTGTATATCGGTGGCCACCCACCTTTTCTTACTGGCTCAAAACAGTTTTCTGGCAATTTTGGCAATTTACTATTTTTAGTAGGTTTTAACTTTCGAAGCCATTTAGAGGGCCTAAATGAAGGATTTTCATGATCTAAGTTCTAAATTATAGTCGAAGGCATGATTGAGCCCCGAAAATGAATCTCCTCGACAATAGATTTCCAACAAGCTATCACACGCCTAAAACGGAGATCGTATGAAAAAGTTATGACCCGGGGAAGTTGATGTACTCACTTACCCAAACGGGGCCCACATGACCTTTGGTGCTTCATCTCCTAGGTTTAGGTTTTTGGATGTATATGGTTTTTGGCATTCCTTTTTATTGTAGAAAAAGGCATTCAGATCCTCATTGTAATTATCTTCTTGTGAATGCGAGTAGCCGTCACATCTCTTCTCAGAGATAAGTTGCCACCATTCTAGTGAGTCTTTCACTCTGTATTTTTACAGTCTCTGTACATTTCTTTCATTAATATAAATCATGTATCACTTTATATCTATGTTTATGGTTTCATCTCTGATACATTTCTGTTATATTATTGAATATATGTGATATCTCTATGCATTTATTTATTATATTTCCGATCTCATTTCGTGCTGAAAATAATCCGGATCATCTACCCAATCTTTTCAACAAATTTTTCTACTTGTAATTCATCTCATGTGAGGTACTCCCTCTCTCCTCCTTGTTTTCCATATACGACATATATGTGTGAAGGTGAAAAATACCCAAAGAAAGTTGCAAAAGGTTACTTACCAGTGGAACTGTGGACTACTCTGTTATAATAGTATTGTATATAGATCATATTTTCATTCCATGTCTTCAGATGCTTCTGATTGTAACCCCTCAAAATTTGCACCAAATTCTTTTTGAATACATTTGTCTTCCCATTTTTCTGTCGATGGAATGTTGTAGACATCTTAAAATTAGTATCCATCTTCTCCCACAATGTAGTCTAAAACACATTGAGAAATTTGGTATCCATGTATGAGATTATACTCCTTGGTATCCCAAGTTTCACCCATACCTTCTGAAATAAAGTTTTTTCTACTTCTTGTCCATTGATGGTATTTTTACAAGGCATGAAAATGCACATTTTGCTGAAATTGCCAACTACGCCAAATATATAGTGATGTCCCTTCCTAGTTGTTGGTAAACCTCCCACAAAGTCCATGGAAATTATTTCCCAAGGTCGAGTGGGTACATCTAAGGGATGGTATAGACCTTGATTTCTGTTGATGGGCTTGTTGGTATAAAAAAGTATACATCCTCTAATATATCACACTACATATTCTTGCATTATGGGCCAATACACTTACCTCTATAAGTTGGAAGTTGTCTTCCCAACACCAAAATGTCTTGCAACCTTGGAGGTGTCATCCTCTCTATTAAGATGTAGTTTTTCACCTTTAGGAACAAATATCTTGTTTAGCTTGTATAGTAAACCATTCTGGAAATTACAGTTAACCTTTTCGTTATCTTGTTCTATATGAGTTTGGCCTTGTAGATGGTGAAATACCTCCTTGAAGTCCCCATATTCTACGTATGCCTCTTTGTATGCATCATGGGTAAAATGATCCTTGTGCATATGAGTTCCCAAATTTGTAATATTGGATGCAGGTGGCCATGAAATCATTTCTGGAATCTTATTTTTGTTTCCCTTGTTATACTTGATGACCACATGAAAGTGTTGTAAAAATCCCATCCACTTGTAATGCCTAACTTTTTGTAGCTTGATTTGGGCCTACAAATACTATAGCGGTTGGTGATCTGTTTGGATGATAAGTTCTCCTTTTCCATCTAATAGTTCTTCCACTTTTTGACATCTTGTACCATGGCATAATTCTCCTTTTCATAGGTAGAGTAGTTCATAACTGCCCGATGAAATACTTCAGAATGATAACATACCAACCTTTTTCCTTGCGTCAAAACTGCTACCATGGAATAACCAGTTGCATATGTCTCCACTTCCAAGGATTATATAGTTTGGTAGCACAAGAATTGGTGCTTGACTAATATTTCTTTTAATCTAATCCAAATCATTTTGTTGATTCTTCCCTCACTAGAAACCCTTACCACCGGTTATTATGGCATGGAGTGGTGCAACTACTGCGGAAAATGAAGCTATGAACTTTCACAAGTATTTTGTTTCCCCAAAAAAACTCCTAGCTTAAGTGATATTTGTAGGATTTAGCAATTTCATGATGGCCTCCATCTACGTTGGATCTATCTTAATCTCCCCTCTTCCAAACACATATCCCAAATACACTAAAGGCTACTAAGAAAACTCACATTTCTTGAGATTGGCAAGCAATTGGTGTTTTTTCAGAGTCTCTAACACTTGCATAATATGTGATATGTTTTCCTCATAGGTTGTTTTATAAGCCAATACAACATCCAAATAGAAAATAAAAAATGAATCTAGCTAAGAGTGTAAAACATCGTTCATTAGTCTCATAAATTTAGTCGGTGCATTACATAAATCAAATGGAATAACCAACCACTCATACAAACATTGCCTTGTCTTGAAGGTAGTCTTCTAGGTATCTTCTTCTTTGACTTGTAGTTGGTGATATCCTAATTTCAAATCAAGTTTAGTGTTCAGTACTTGGCATGATGCAACTAGTCCAATAGATCATCGATCCTTAGCATAGGATATTGATTCTTCAATATAATATTTTCCAATGCCTTGTAATATATACACATTCTCGAAGTCCCATCCTTCTTGGGAACAATTGTGATGGGTGACCCAAAAGGCAAGATGCTTGGTCGAATCACACCCTCCTCCAAAAGATGTTGTAACTACTTCTTCACTTCATTTTATTTTAGAAAAAACTATCTGTACAACCCAATATTCAACAATAGGGAGTCTGGAAATAACTGTATTTTGTGCTCCACGTCGCTATTGGGTGGTACTCCTTTAGGCTCCTTGAAAAATCCTCTGTAGTCCTGTAGAAACTCCTCCAACTTATGTTTCTTCTCTTTATTACCACCCTCTAGGGATTCCTTCACTCTCATTTACTCATCATTAGACTAATTTTCTCTTAAGAAAACAAAAACATATTTCTTACTAGAACTAATCAACTTATTGTCTTGGTTAGTACTTACGAGTGAGATATTTGACTTTCCTTTATATTTTTTGATGATGTAGAACTTCCCATCCTTGATTAATTGGTACCGGTTGTCTCTTTTCATGAATATTTCATCCCCAATTTACATGTAAGGGATTCCAAACACTACTCCACATACATCAAGGGGTACTACATCCAATTTAACTTCATCAATAAAATCAACACTTATAACAACTTTAATCTTACATTGTTTAGTTACCTTTATTTGTACATCTTGTTTACCCAACCCAATGGATAAGGGCTAGGATGATTGTGAACCTCCAATCCAAGCTTGTATATGAGGTCCACTGACCTATGAGATTATCCTATGAACAAGAGTCAAACATAGCATCTGTGTTGGTCTTCTTGACTTGAATATTGATGTGCAGGAGCTTGTTCATTTCCTTCTCTACTTGATGATGAAGGCTACTCAAATTCACCTCCTTCATCACATATGTGAAGACAATATTTTCATCCACATCCAAGCTACTTTCAACCTGATTGCTTGAATCTATGGATAAAATATTCTTTTTCTTTCCATCCTTCTTGCGCTCCTTCAAGTTCAAAAATGGTTTTTAAGATATTTACATCTATGTATAGTGGTTTTTATCTTCTTATCTTATCCCCCTTTCCACTTCTTCTTCTCTTCCTGGGAAGCTTCATGGAGCTCTTTTTTCTTTGAACCACTTGGTTTCCCCTTCATTTGGCTTATGTTTTCTAGGTACAATTCCTGTACACATGCCTTATCCATTGTCCTTGGCTTGACATGAATCACTTAATTTCTTAGATGAATATGTAAACCCCTTAGATAGTTGAGGAGTACATTTGGGTTCTTGGGAGGGATATCTAGCATGATGGCCATCTTCCTGAACTCAATGATGTAGTCTTATATAATTTTCCTCTTCCTCTACTTGAAGTAGTCTCATCGGATCCATTGGTCCTCTACATACCCAATAGGGTAGAATTGGGACTTGATGAGGATTTTGATGTCCTCCCACCTAGTTACTGTAAAATTGCCCTCCATACCAAATGTTTCTATGTGGGTTTCCTACTAGATTAAATCACGACCTTATAAATTCAATTTGGAAAATGAAATATTATTTCCTTCATCTACATGGTGAACACTAAAATAAAATTCTAGTTGTTGCCACCAATGATTTAGTTTTAATGCATCGATATCACCTTGGTATGGATTATGTCCACTTTCACTTCCATATTGAATAGGGACTGTGAAGGTTTATTGACACTTAATATCGACCGCTCTTTCTCAAATTATTTCCATAAATCCATTCCTGAGTCTTCTTGATCTCCCGATTTCACCTCCAATCCGATCTTTGAGCTAGATCCTCCATCATCTCTGAATGGTCCAGTATTATTTGCTAGAGCCTGCATGAGGAGGTTGATATTGAGACTGATGTTGGGAACTTGTGCTTCCAATCGCTCAAAATATATCTTCTGCTAGATCTCAAGGGTTATTATGAAGAGACTCATCCACCATGGGTAGGGTTTCTGTAAATTATCTTTAATATGATTCATGGATCCTACAACTTCCCACAAATACCCAAAAGAAAAACCTACTATGATACCAATATGATCTATACAATGTCATGGATATTTCACTGGAACAATTCATCACAACAGATCTGATAAATAAAATTGAAATCTACACTATGAAGGTTAAATTCCTTTATATTNAAATCTTGTTGCGCGTGTTTTCTTCAATGTTGTTCCTCCTAAGCTTCTACGTCCGAATCCCCAAGGGGTTTTATCCTTCATATCCTGCCATCTTCGTTGTTGCCATCAATGACAACAACCATCAACACTCATTCGTTGCTTGTTCAATATTTGCCAACAACCTTGGTATGTATTATGTCCACTTTCACTTCCATATTGAATAGGGACTATGAAGGTTTATCGACACTTAATATCGACCTCTCTTTCTCAAATTATTTCCATAAATCCATTCCTGAGTCTTCTTGATCTCCCAATTTCACCTCCAATCCGATCTCCGAGTTAGATCCTCCATCATCTCTGAATGGTCCAGTATTATTTGCTAGAGCCTGCATGAGGAGGTTGATATTGAGACTGATGTTGGGAACTTGCGCTTCCAACCGCTCAAAATATCTCTTCTGCTAGATCTCAAGGGTTATTATGAAGAGACTCATCCACCATGGGTAGGGTTTCTGTAAATTATCTTTAAGATGATTCATGGATCCTACAACTTCCCACAAATACCCAAAAGAAAAACCTACTATGATACCAATATGATCTATACAATGTCATGGATATTTCACTGGAACAATTCATCACAATAGATCTGATAAATAAAATTGAAATCTACACTATGAAGGTTAAATTCCTTTATATTCTAGAATATTTAGTTACCTATTTCATGCTTATGCATGAAATAGATAAAATGTGGAAAATAGATAACAATAAAGTATAATCACAGACCATCCACAAAATAACACAAAAATTTATCACGAAAACCCTTATGGGAGAAAACCCAGCTAGAAGGGGAGGCTTCTCTGCTCTCTTTTCTCAGGTATGGAGATAATGCAAGTATAAAGAAGAAGGTACTCTCTATGGAGTTAACTGAGACATGTGTCCTATTAGTCTACTACAAAACATTAACCCCTATGTTATGTTCTCTAGTTTCCCACTCCCAGTTTATATTCTTAACTATGGAATAAAATAAAATAGTATAGAATGGAACCCCTTCACCTCCTAGTGGCGCGCTATTTAAGATAGCCTGATAGCCATCTAGGGGTAGGTGTTTTACTTCCTCAACCCTCAATTGTGGTAGGTTTTTGAACCTTCTATAATCTTCTTGAAATTTCTCACATGGCTAGCTCCATAGGCATGAGTAATGATGATGCAGCTCCCCCACCATGGTAGGGTATGCCGACCTCTCGATCAAGGATCATTCCAATTCTCTGATCTGGATTATCTCATTTGGGTCCCTGCTGGAATCTCCATGAAAAAATTATCCATAATTCCTTATGAAACTTTGCCCGTGCGAATTAGCACCAAGCGAAAGCTTCCTCCAAGCTACCACTAGTTATGATTGCATGCCTATCAAAAGGTGTTTCATGACTCATGAACTTGGATATTTCACTGTGATCCAACCTGACTCTTCCCTTTCCTAAATTTCGAACTAAGAGGCTAGCACTTGCTAGCTCTGTTCCTTAACTTCCATCAATGTGACCTCCAGTCATGACCCGGGGCTCAAATCTCAAGCGCTTCACAATTTCGCACTTCACGACTTCACGTCTCACAAAGTATGCTTGTTCGTCCTTTTGAAACCCTAACTTGTGAATTTCTCTCGCTAGATCAATGGTCCACAATCCCCGCAATCCAATGATCCTGATCTCCGTTTCACGTATCAGGGCTTCGCATTTTGCAAAGTTGGAGGACCTCTCACCTCCCTTCTCGCGATCCCCAATATCCTGTGTTCTCCCTGGAAAATCAAGGGTCTATGCTCTCTCTTAAATATATGGCTACGATCAAATTGTGAACTCGAATTTCGCGAATCCTCACGACTCTGCCCTTTGACCTTTCCACTCTGCGAGTCAGCGAAATGTTGATCTCTCGCCATGTGCCCTGTATCGATGGACCATTAGGATTGTTGTGACTCGTGAATTTTTCGGTATCCTCTTAGGTGTCTTAGCATGGATTCCAACGACCCAGATCTATTCCTCCACAGCAGATCTGACGGTTGTTGTCACGCCTCCTCCCGAGCTTGCAATTTCTCCCTGACTTGGAAGATTTCCAATGTTTCAAAGGCTTCGACCTTTGATCCTCTNTCCAGTTGTATCGGGTCTCGACAATGTTTTCCCTCCCGGGCTTTCATCAATGTAACTTGACGTCGCCCTGGAGCACACTTGCACCCTACGTGAAAAATTGCACTACTTCTCTCCCTAAGCTTTCATCTTGCTTAGTCTCTAAGTGACTCAACTCTTCTATGTCTTCCAAAATATTTCCGGCACCTACCTGGCACGTTCTGCGCTCAACCTCTTGATCTTTCGAACTTAAAACAGTTCTCTCCTCTGCACACTCCTTGTGCTTTGACTAGCCTTCATATGGTTGTCTTTCAACACTTCGTCTGAGTGTTGGCCTGGTGCACTCGTTGCATAGGTCTTCGTCAAGAGTATTCAACAACTCTGTTCCCCTTTTTGCTCCTTGAAAGGATATAAGTGCCCTTTTGGAAACTTATTCTCAAGCACTCCTTGCTGAGCCGATAGAGTATTCAGTAAATCTGTGATTATCTCTCCTTGAAACTTCTCTTATCTCCGAACTCGAAACCGAGTTCTACTTATGCACTCCTTGCACTTTCTCTATGCCCTCCTGGCAAAGCTCTACAAAATCCTCATAAATTTTTTCTCTTTGTGCCTTCTCTGCACAATGTTCCCTCTAGAGTATTCAATAACTCTGAGGCTCCTCTTAGGTCTGCAATCTATCTTAGTGTGCCCTCCTAGCACATTCTCCTTTGAACTCAACCAGATATTCAGATGCACACTCCTTGCGCTAGCTACAGAACTACCAACGTTCTGTTGTGCACTCCTTGCATAGCCTAAAAAACCCAGAAATAGTTTAACAAACCCACAGACAACAAATTTTGTCTATCCCTATAGATGGAAACTACTCATACATCTACAACATATCATAAACACACACTTGACATTCATAAAACACATAAACACATAAACACATAGAAACACATATGCAAGAAAAAATGCTCTTTGTATTAATCTTAGAATGTCTGATTACAATGGGTGTGAGCTCGTACTGTAACAGAGTCTCGGCTCTCTCCCTTCCTCTCCTCTCATCTCATCTCCTAACTTCCTTTCTTCTCTTCTGATCTAGTATCCCTTTTCTTCATTATGAAAATAAGATACAAATATCTTTTACAAAAGAAGGGCTCCTCGAGCCTTTCCCTCCATCTAGCTACTCTCATTAATTACAATGAGTTACAATCAATGGTTGTCTAGTCCGAATCAGATCTAGATATCCTCAGCCTGTCAACGATTAAAGGAGACTCTACCTACAACCTTCTCAAAGGCAACGATCTGGCTCTTCCATCCTTACAAACATTAACTGCATTAAATTACAATTCAAAATTTAAATTGAGAGGGTTGGCGCCTCTCCTCCTTGAATGTATGCTTTGATGTGTTGTCGAGTTGGCGCGTCATTGGGTTGGAGCGATGCTCCTGCACCATACTCCACTTCTATGAAAAAATCATGAGCTCTTGTTGATGAGCTTCCCAGCTCTGTTGAAATCCACCTAGATTCCAAAATCTCCTCTGGAGTTGTCCTCCTGCTCCACTACTTCTTCTCTGCTACTCTTGTAGGATTCCTTATGTTCAACTTCCCTTTGTTGACTGCTTCTTGCACTAACCTAAACATCAGCCTTCTTATCTCCTCTATCACTCTTTCTAGCTTCTCCAATGGCTGGCTCTTCTTATGCATTCTTCTCGGCTGCACTTTTTCCTTGGAAATGGGTAGATCATCTTGATCCCCCCTGCTGTATTCTTTTCTTTCTGTGTCCTTAGCTTTCCACCCTGCTACAAACTCCAATTCCGCAGTCTCTTCTCAACTGAATTGCTGCTCTGTCACCTCCTCTGATATATTAGCTTCTGCCATTTCTCCTTGTGTTGGTTTAATTCCACCTTCCTCCAGCTGCTCTTCCGACTGGAATTATGATTCATCTTTTGTTGCATGCTTTAGCGATGCATTCATCTCCTATTCATCTTCCTGGCTGAAATTTCTAAGCAATTTTGTCTAATTCTCTTCTCCTATGATCTGCATGACTATCTCCTGGCAGCCATCTTCTGGTTTTGGAT
The DNA here is from genome assembly GCA_032191745.1 of Picea mariana. NCBI lineage: Eukaryota > Viridiplantae > Streptophyta > Pinopsida > Pinales > Pinaceae > Picea > Picea mariana. The sequence continues at coordinate 28,641 of JASDQU010740001.1, forward strand.
TGTTCAACCAATCCTCCAACATCTCCAACTCCTCCTATGGAGTGAGAAACTCAACTAAATGCTCCTCTTCCTATGCTTGGGAAGACTTCGATATCTGCTCCCTTTCCTCCTCTATGACAATCACTGTTGGTTGTCTTTCTTCTGTTGTTTCATATGCAACACATTCTATGGCCTCAACTGGGCTATGTGGTATGAATATCTNCCTTGCTAATATGAACTCTCAATTGAGTCCATCTCTCCTCCCTTGCCCATATGGAAGTTTGATATTCCTTCTCTTCTTCCCTCCTGACAGTCTATGAGATCCTCTAATGATCCCATCTCAGTGCCCACTTGGAAATATGAACTTTCTTTATTGCCCACCTGGCAGGCTTCTGAGACCCTTGTCTGATCTCTTCTCCTCATCATCACTAAGACTCTTCCTAGCTTTTAGCTCACAGATGTGAATTATTTCCTCTATGTCCCTGATGTTTTCAACATACCTCATCCATACTCTTAACAACCTTTGTTGTCCTTTAGCCAACAATATCTTAACTGGCCATTTCACCTTCTTCTTCATGGGCCACTCATACACCCAATGCACTTTCACATCCTGATCCATTTTAAATGCAAGATTCTCTATTTTTTCTCTTATCTCAATGAGCTCTAGATCCATCTCTAGATTTCATTTCTTCTAGTGGACTTCTCTTCGACCATGCCCATGGTGTTCAATAGCCATTTTCCTTTTCCACATTCAAGAACGCAACTGGTTCTTCTGGCTCATCCCACCTGGTTGTTTACCATTGTTGCATACCATGCACCAATCTTTCATAGATAGCACCAACACTTTTCCTTCACCCATTGCATACATATGAAATTCAGCTTCTGATACCACCTGATGGTATCGAACTATCTACTTTATCTCCTTCAGCTGAAATCTACAGACAAAATCAAACTCTTGATTCTACTTAATGTAGTCAGACTGTCTTCTTCTTTCTATGCCTCCCTCTTCCTACTTTCTACAAACAGAAAGTGGCTCTGATACCACTTTATGGTATTAGACTATCTCTTCTTTGGTGTCTTCTCTCCTCGACCTACAAAAATCAATTTTGTGCAGGCTGTCATACCACCTAGTATCAAAGTATCTCCTTTCTCTACTCTCTGCTAAAGAAATAAACAATATTTGCTCTAATACCACCTGGTACAAATTCCCCACCTCGGTAGGTTCTGTCGACCTCTCGGTCAAGGATCGTTCCAATTCTCTGAGATGGATTAGCTCGTTCGGGGCCCTGCTGGAACCCCCATGAAACAATTATCCACAGTTCCTTCTGAAACTCTGCCCATGCGCATTAGCACTAGGTGCAAGCTTCCTCCACATGACCAATGGTTGTGACTGCACACCTATCAAAAGGCGTTTTACGACTCGTGAAGTAAGATATTTCACTACAATCCAACCCGACTCTTCCCTTTCCCGAATTCTGAACTAAGAGCCTAGCACTTGCTAGCTTCGTAACTTAACTTCCATCGATGTGACCTCAGGTCATGAGTCGGGTCTCAACTCTCAAGCGCTTAATGATTTCTCACTTCAAGACTTCATATCTCGTGAAGTCTTCTTGTTCTCCCAAAAACCAAACTTGCAAGTTCCACTCGCCAGATCAATGGCCACAATCCCCATGATCCAACGGCCCCGATCTCCTTTTCGCATATCAGGACTTTACGTTTCGCGAAGTTGGAGGACCGCTCACTCCCTTCTCATGATCCTCGATATCTCGCGTTCTCCTTGAACAATCAACGGTCTATGCTCTCTCTTCAGTCAACGACAACGATCAAATTGTGAACTCGGATTTTATGAATCCTCATGACTCTATCCTTTGACCTTTCCACTCTGTGAGTCAGTGAAATGTTGATCTCTCACCACATGCCCTGTCTCGATGGACAATCATGATTGTTGGGGCTACTGACTTTTTAGGTATCCTCCTAGGTGTCTGGGCGTTGATTCCAATGACTCAGATATGTTCCTACACAGCTGATCTGACGGCTGTTGTCGCTCCTCCTCTTGAGCTTGCAATTTCTCCCTGACTTGGAAGATTTCCAATGTTTCGAAGGCTTCGACCTTTGATCCTATAGGATTCCACGGTGTTTTCCCTCTCGCTATTTCGTCAATGTAACTTGAACTTGCCTTGGCGCACACTTGTGCTCTGCATGCAAACTTGCACTGCTTATCTCCCTAATATTTCATCTTTCTCAGTCTCTAAGTGACTCAACTCTTCTGCGTCTTCCAAAATACTTCTGGCGCCCCCTTGGCACGTTCTGTACTCAACCTCTTGAGCTTTCAAATTTAAAACAGTTCGCTCCTCTGCACACTCCTTGTGCTATGAATAGCCTTCAGATGACTGTCTTTCAACACTTCATCCGAGTTTTGGCATGGTTCACTCCTTGCACAGGTCTTCATTCAGAGTATTCATCAACTTTGTTCCCTTTTTCGCCTCTTGAAAGGATATAAGTGTCCTCTTGGAAACTTATGCTCAAGCACTCCTTGCTGAGCTGATAGAGTATTCAGTAACTTTGTCAGTGTATCTCCTTGACACTTCTCTTATCTCTAAACTTGAAACATAGTTCTCCTTCTGCATTCCTTGCACTCGCTCGATGCCCTCCTGGCATAGCTCTACAGAATCCTCAAAAATGTCATCTCTTTGTGCCTTCTCTGCACATTCTTCCCTCTAGAGTATTCAGTAACTATGAGGCTCCTCTTGGGTCTACAAGCTATCCTGTTGTGCCCTCCTAGTGCGCTCTCCTTTGAACTCAACCAAAGATTCATATGTGCATTTCTTACGTTGGCTACAAAACTCCCAACATTTTGTTGTGCACTCCTTGCAGAACCTAAAGAACCCAAAAATGGTTTAACAAACCCACAGACAACAAATTTTGTCTATCCCTATAGATGGAAACTACTCATACATCTACAACATATCATAAACACACAAATGACATTCATAAAACACATAAACACATAGAAACACATATGCAGGAAAAACTGCTCTTTGTGTTAATCTCAGAATGTTTGATTACAATGGGTGTGAGCTTGGACTACAATAGAGTCTCGAATATCTCTTTTCCTCTCCTCTCATCTAGTCTCCTAACTTCCTTTCTTCTCGTCTAATCTAATCTCCCCTTTCTTCATTATGAAAATAAGATACAAAGATCTTTTACAAAGGAGGGGCTCCTCGAGCATTTCCCTCCATCTACCTACTCTCATTAATTACAATGAATTATAATAAATGGTTGTCTAGTCCAAATCGGATCTAGATATCCTTGGCCTATCAACCATTAAAGGTGACTCTACCTACAACCTGCTCAAAGGCAATGGCATGGCTCTTCCAACCTTACAAACATTAATTGCATTAAATTACAAATTGAAATTTAAATCGAGAGGGTTGACGCCTCTTCTCCTTGAATGTGCGCTTTGATGTTCTTTCTAGCTGGCATGTCACTGGGTTGGGGTGATGCTCCTGCATCAAATGAGTATTGGCATGGAATCCTCTCGTACCATGGTGGTCAATACAACATGTCAACTTGTGGGAAGCATAACATTTACATAAAAACTCTTATTGATTCACGGTTCACACCGTTGGAAAGGTGTTAGAGCGTAGAACACCCTCATCGGGGTGGGAATATGTTCCAGGCACCAAAACCCCCAAAAATTCTATTTAATGCCTCAAAACGGCTCTAAAAGGTTCCAGACCGCAATTTTCCAAACTAGGACCTGCCACTTAAATGACCCTACAAGGTGATTCCTCTAATTTTTCCACTTTGAAAGAATCAAGATAGATTAGAAATAATATAATGATCCAATCCAAATCAATTTCACTGATGAGAATAAAAACTATGTGACCAAGATAATACTCCATCCATAACCAACCATACTAGATAATACTCCATTCAAGAAAACTTTAGTATACTAACACTACCAACCATTCCAATATTATCTCATGTGTAGTTCATTATTACTATTCACATTATAAAAAACACACTTAGATTTTTATACTTGTAAAAAGCCTTTCTAATAATACCAAAATCTTCAAAAAATATATTTTGATAAATTCAAAATATGATACTTTTAAATTAAAAAAAAATATCTTATTTTCATAATTTTATAGATATTTAATTTCATAGAATGAATAAATTTGTTACTCAATCTTTTTGAAAGTAAATTGTATGTTAGTTTGGTTGTTTTGTAAACTAACATACAATTTACTTCCAAAAAAATTAAGTAACATGTTAATTAATTGTGAAAACCTACACACTTCAATTGAATAAATTATTTTTTATGAATTTTTTTAC
>JASDQU010740001.1:53895-89976 GCA_032191745.1 Picea mariana
GGATAGTCTTCATTTTTATTCTTCTTCTGCTCATGAGCTCTGATTGTACCGAAGTGCGGATCAATGCTGTTCACGACAAGAATAATAAAAATGAAGATGATCATGTACAATTAACAGATCTGTGGAAAGAAATATAGGGTTCACAATTGGAATGGAGTGTTCAACTACTCCAACCCACTGCTTCTGTTGGAAATAATCAAATAAGTGAAAAGAAATACAAGGAGCTAACAGTTGAAATGGAATGCAGAATCACCCTAACCCACTGTTTTTTCAGAAATAATCAAATACGGGGTATTCGTGCGAGTTTGTTATGAAGCCTTTGATATGGATCCTGCGTCTAAGTTTTATGGGAGCTGCGAATATGCCCGTAAAAGCATGCCGGGTGAGCTTGGGATGGAGAACTGCGGTTATCTACTTACAAAATACATCTAAGCCATGCCGGGCTTTACGTTTCCGATTTTATAAAGAAGGAGATGGATCTAACTGGACTGGTTACGTTGCAGTTGCAAAGGATGAGATGGAGATAAAACCCACCTTTTCCCAGTGTGGTGACGAAGATATCCATCTGCACTTTTTAAGCAGAATTTTCATCATGTTAAGCAGTAACATTAAAGGACCATTTCAATGTATTGTCTACCAACACCATCTTTTGTGTTCATTATCTGTTGTAATGTAAGTCTTGGATTTCTATGCCTCGTGTTCACTATCATCTCTGTAATATGAGTTTTGGATTTCTACCTTTTTGTTATTTGCATATTATGTTTTTATAGATCTAAATTATTTGTAGTTAGTAGGAATTTGCCATTTATTAAGGTTAGTTTATTTTTTCAACTTTAAACTTTATCATAATGGGTTAATATTAATTATTCAAGAGGTAAAGAGTTTGGCTTTTTTTTTGAATTTGTAAAGAAAAATATATATTTTTAACCATTAAACTTATGAGTTAAGACTTTTTCTAAACTTATAAGAAGATCTACCTAAGAAATATGTTAAGTTGAAAGTCCATAAAATAGAAATCATATATGATAAAATAGTGATAAAATGATTTTACAACCACCTCAAAAGTCCAAAATAGAATCTCTTAAATGATGAATCTTACACACTACACAACCTCAAAAGCCCAAGATCTAATCACTCAAATATTAAAAATGATAAACCTTACACATTAAAAAATGTTGTGAAAATCATAGGTATTAAAAAAGAAAAAGTGGTGTATTTTAATGTTATTAAAAATGATAAACCTTACACATTACAAAATGTTGTGAAAATCATAGGTATTAAAAAAGAAAAAGTGGTGTATTTAATGTTTAAGAGGAAAAGTTTTATTTATATATATAAAAGATTGAATAGTAAAAAAATTCATAAAAAATAACTTATTTAATTGAAGTGTGTAGGTTTTCACAATTAATCAACATGTTAATTTTTTTAGAAGTAAATTGTATGTTAGTTTACAAAACAACCAAACTAACACACAATTTACTTTCAAAAAGATTGAGTAACAAATTTATTCATTCTATGACATTAAATATCTATAAAATTATGAAAATAAGATATTTTTTTAATTTAAAAATACCATATTTAGAATTTATCAAAATACATTTTTTGAAGATTTTGGTATTATTAGAAAGGCTTTTCACAAGTATAAAAATCTAAGTGTGTTTTTTATAATGTGAATAGTAATAATGAACTACACATGAGATAATATTGGAATGGTTGGTAGTGTTAGTATACTAAAGCTTTCTTGAATGGAGTATTATTTAGTATGGTTGGTTATGGATGGAGTATTATCTTGGTCACATATTTTTTATTCTCATAAGTGAAATTGATTTGGATTGGATCATTATATTATTTCTAATCTATCTTGATTCTTTCAAAGTGGAAAAATTAGAGGAATCACATTGTAGGGTCATTTAAGTGGCAGGTCATAGTTTGGAAAATTGCGGTCTGGAACCTTTTAGAGCCGTTTTGAGGCATTAAATAGAATTTTGGGGGGGTTTGGTGCCTGGAACATATTGCCACCCCCACGAGGGTGTTCTACACTCTAACACCTTTCCAACGGTGTGAACCGTGAATCAATAAGAGTTTTTATGTAATTGTTATGCTTCCCGCAGGTTGACATGTTGTATTCACCACCATGGTACGAGAGGATGCCATGCCAATCCTCATTTGATGCAGGAGCATCACCCCAACCCAGCGATGTGCCAGCTAGAAAGAACATCAAAGTGCACATTCAAGGAGCAGAGGTGCCAACCCTCTCAATTTAAATTTCAATTTGTAATTTAATGCAATTAATGTTTGTAAGGATGGAAGAGCCATGTCATTACCTTTGAGCAGGTTGTAGGTAGAGTCACCTTTAATGGTTGACAGGCTGAGGATATCTAGATCTGATTCAGACTAGACAACCATTGATTGTAATTCATTGCAATTAATGAGAGTAGGTAGATGGAGGGAAATGCTCGAGGAGCCCCTCTTTTGTAAAAGATCTTTGTATCTTATTTTCATAATGAAGAAAGGGGAGATTAGATTAGACGAGAAGAAAGGAAGTTAGGATACTAGATGAGAGGAGAGGAAAGGAGAGATTTGAGACTCTATTGCAGTCCAAGCTCACACCCATTGTAATCAAACATTCTGAGATTAATATAAAGAGTAGTTTTTCCTGCATATGTGTTTCTATGTGTTTATGTGTTTTATGAATGCCATTTGTGTGTTTATAATATGTTGTAGATGTATGAGTAGTTTCTATCTATAGGGATAGACAAAATTTGATGTCTGTGGGTTTGTTAAACCGTTTTTGGGTTCTTTAGGCTATGCAAGGACTGCACAACAGAACGTTGGGAGTTATGTAGCCAGCGCAAGGAGTGCACATCTAAATCTTTGGTTGAGTTCAAAGGAGAGCGTGCTAGGAGGGCACACCAGGATAGCTTGCAGACCCAAGAGGAGCCTCAAAGTTATTGAATACTTTGGTGGGAAGAATGTGCAAAGAAGGCACATAGAGACAAAATATTTGAGGATTCTGTAGCACTCTGCTAGGAGGGCATCGCACGAGTGCAAGGAATGCAAGAGGAGAACTATGTTTCAAGTTCAGAGATAAGAGAAGTGTCAAGGAGAGACACTCATAGAGTTATTGAATACTCTGTATGCTCAACAAGGAGTGCTTGCGCATAAGTTGCCAAGAGGGCACTTATATCCCTTCGAGAGGTGAAAGAGGGAACAAAGTTGATGAATACTCTGAATGAAGACCTGTGCAAGGAGTGCACCATGCCAACACTCAGACGAAGTGTTGAAAGACAGTCATATGAAGGCTAGTCATAGCACAAGGAGTGTGCAAAGGAGAGAATTATTTTAAGTTTGAAAGCTCAGGAGGTCGAGTATAGAACGTGCCAGGAGGGCGCCAGAAGTATTTTGGAAGACGCTTAAGAGTTGAGTCACTTAGAGACTGAGCAATATGAAATATTAGGGAGAGAAGCAGTGCAAGTTTGCATGCAGAGAACAAGTTTGCGCCAAGGCGAGGTCAAGTTACATTGATGAAATATTGAGAGGGAAGACACCGTGGACTCCTATAGGATCAAAGGTCGAAGCCTTTGAAACATTGGAAATCTTCCAAGTTAGGGAGAAATTGCAAGCTCAAGAGGAGGAGTGATAACAGTCGTCAGATCGACTGTGTAGGAACATATCAAGGTCATTGGAATCCACGCCCAAACACCTAGGAGGATACCCGAAAAATCAGGAGCCCCAACAATCATGACTGTCCATCGAGACAGGGCACATGGCGAGAGATCAAAATTTCACTGACTCACAGAGTGGAAAGGTCAAACGACAGAGTCGTGAGGATTCACAAAATCCGAGTTCATAATTTGATCATTGTCGTCGACCGAAGAGAGAGCATAGACCATTGATTGTTCAAGGAGAATGACGTATATCGGGGATCGCGAGAAGGGAGGTGAGCGGTCCTCCAACTTCACAAAACACAAAGTCCCGATATGTGAAAAGGAGATCGGGACCATTGGATCACGGGGATTGTGGACCGTTGATCTGGCGAATGGAACTCACAAGTTCGGTTTTTGGAAGGACAAGAAGACTTCGCGAGATGCGAAGTCGCGAAGTGTGAAATCATGAAGCTCTTGAGAGTTGAGACCTGACTCATGACCTGAGGTCACATTGATGGAAGTTAAGTTACGAAGCTAGCAAGTGCTAGGCTCTTAGTTCGGAATTTGGGAAAGGGAAGAGTCACGTTGGATCGCAGTAAAATGTCTGACTTCATGAGTCATGAAATGCCTTTCGATAGGCGTGCGGTCACAACCATTTATCGCATGGAGGAAGCTTGCGCCTAGTGCTAATTCACATGGGTGGAGTTTCACAAGGAATTGTGGATAATTGTTTCATGGAGGTTCCAGCATGGACCCAAACGAGCTAATCCAGCTCAGAGAATTGGAACAATCCTTGACCGGGAGGTTGAAAGAACCTACTGAGGTGGGGAATTTGTACCAGGTGGTATCAGAGAATATATTTTTTATTTCTTTAGCGGAGAGTAGAGAAAGGAGATACTCTGATACCAGGTGGTATGATAGCCTACACAAAATTGATTTTTGTAGGCCGAGGAGAGAAGACACCAAAGAAGAGATAGTCTGATACCATAAAGTGGCATCAAAGCCACTTTCTGTCTGTAGAAAGCAGGAAGAGGGAGGTAGAGAAATAAGAAGGCAATCTAACTACATTAAGTAGAATCAAGAGTTTGATTTTGTCTATAGATTTCAGGCAAAGGAGATAAAGGAGATAGTTCAATACCATCAGGTGGTATCAGAAGATGAATTTCATATGTATGCATCCGGTGAAAGCAAAGTGTTGGTGCTATCTATGAAAGATTGATGCATGGTATGCAACAATGGTAAACAACCAGGTGGGATGAGCCAGAAGAACCAGTTGCGTTCTTGAAGGTGGAAAAGGAAGATGGCTATTGAACACCATGGATGTGGTCGAGGAGAAGGCCACAAGAAGAAATGAAATCTAGAGATGGATCTAGAGCTCATTCAGATAAGAGAGAAAAAATAGAGAATCTTGCATTTAAAATGGATCAAGATGTGAATGTGCATTGAGTGTATGAGTGGCCTGTGAAGAAGAAGGTGAAATGGCCAGTTAAGATATTGTTGGCTAGAGGACAACAAAGTTTGTTAAGAGTATGGAAGAGGTATGTTGAAAACATTAGGGACACAAAGGAAACAGTTCACATATGTGATCCGGAAGCTGGGAAGAGTCTCAGTGATGATGAGGAGAAGAGATCAGACAAGGGTCTCAGAAACTACCAGGTGGGCAGTGAAGAAATTTCAGATTGCCAAGTGGGCATTGAGATGGGATGATTGGAGGATCTCATAGACTACCAAGAGGGAAGAAGAGAAGTAATACTAGACTTCCAGATGGGCAAGGGAGGAAAGATGAACTCAACTGAGAGTTCATGTCAGCAAGGAGAGATGATGGAAGAATATCATAAATGTATTCTGATCATTGGGGGAATTCAAATATTCCTACCACATAGCCCAGTTGAGGCCATAAAATGTGTTGCAAATGCAACAACAGAAGAAAGAAAACCAACAGTGACTGTCATAGAGGAGGAAAGGGAGCAGATACCGAATTTTTCCCAAGCATAGGAAGAGGAGCATTTAGTTGAGTTTCTCACTCCATAGGAGAAGGAGTTGGAGATGTTGGAGGATTGGTTGAACAATCCAGAACCAGAAGATGGCTTCTAGGAGACAGTCATGCAGATCGTAGGAGAAGAGCATTGGACAAAATTGCTCAGAAATTTTAGCCAGGAATATGAATAGGAGATGACCGTGGCACTGAAGCATGCAACAAAAGATGAATCATAATTCCAGTCGGAAGAGCAGCTGGAGGAAGCTGGAATTGAACCAACACAAGGAGAAATGGTAGAATCTAATATGTCAGAGAAGGTAACAGTGCAGCAGTTCAGTTAAGAAGAGACTGCGAAATTAGAGTTTGTAGCAGGGTGGCAAGCTAAGGAAACAGAAGGAAAAGAAGAAAACACGGGGGATCAAGATGATCTACCCATTTCCAAGGAAAAAGTGCAGCCAAGAAGAATGCATAAGAAGAGCCAGCCATTGGAGAAGCTGGAAAGAGTGGTAGAGGAGATAAGAAGGTTGATGTTGAGGTCAGCGCAAGAAGCAGTCAACAAAGGGAAGTTGAACATAAGGAATCCTATAAGAGTGAAAGAGAAGAAGTAGTGGAGTAGGAGGACAACTCCAGAGGAGAGTTTGGAATCTAGGTGGATTTCAACAAAGCTCGGAAACTCATCAACAAGAGCTCATTATTTTTTCATAGCAGTGGAGTATGATGCTGGAACATCGCTCCAACCCAACGACACGCCAACTAGACAACACATCAAAGAACACATTCAAGGAGGAGAGGCGCCAACCCTCTCAGTTTAAATTTTAAATTATAATTTAATGCAGTTAATGTTTGTAAGGATGGAAGAGCTAGGTCGTTGCCTTTGATAAGGTTGTAGGTAGAGTCTCCTTTAATGGTTGACAAGTTGAGGATATCTAAATTGGATTCGGACTAGACAACCATTGATTGTAATTCATTATAATTAATGAGAGTGGCTAGATGGAGGGAAAGGCTCGAGGAGCCCTTCTTTTGTAAAAGATCTTTATATCTTATTTTCATAATGAAGAAAGGGGATATTAGATCAGAAGAGAAGAAAGGACGTTAGGAGACTAGATGAGAGGAGAGGAAGGGAGAGAGTCGAGACTCTGTTACAGTCCGAGCTCACACCCATTATAATCAAACATTCTGAGATTAATACAAAGAGCAATTTTTCCTGCATATGTGTTTCTATGTGTTTATGTGTTTTATGAATTTCAAGTGTGTGTTTATGATATGTTGTAGATGTATGAGTAGTTTCCATCTGTAGGGATAGAGAAAAAATTTTGTCTGTGGGTTTGTTAAATTGTTTCTGGGTTCTTTAGGCTGTGCAAGGAGTGCACAACAGAAGGTTGGGAGTTCTGTAGCCAGCGCAAGGAGTGTGCATCTGAATATTTGGTTGAGTTAAAAGGAGAATGTGCCAGGAGGGCACACTAGGATAGATTGTAGACCCAAGAGGAGCCTTAGAGTTATTGAATACTCTAGAGGGAACACTGTGCAGAGAAGGCACAGAGAGACAAAAATTTTGAGGATTTTGTAGAGCTCTTCCAGGAGGGCATCGAACGAGTGTAAAGAGTGCACAAGGAGAACTCAGTTTCGAGTTCGGAGATAAGAGAAGTTTCAAGGAGAGACAACCACAAATTTACTGAATACTTTATCGGCTCAGCAAGGAGTGCTTGAGAATAAGTTTCCAAAAGGGCACTTATATTCCTTCAAGGAGTGAAAAGGGGAACAAAGTTGTTGATTACTCTGGATGAAGACCTGTGCAACGAGTGCACCAGGCCAACACTCGGATGAAGTGTTGAAAGAAAACCATATGAAGGCTAGTCAAAGCAAAAGGAGTGTGAAGAGGAGAGAACGGTTTTAAGTTCGAAATCTCAGGAGGTCGAGCGCAGAACGTGCCAGGTGGGTGCCAAAAATATTTTGGAAGATGTAGAAGAGTCGAGTCACTTAGAGACTAAGCAAGTTGAAAGCTTAGGGAGAAAAACAGTGTAAGTTTGCACGTAGGGTGCAAGTGTGCTCCAGGGCAAGGTCAAGTTACATTGACGAAATATCAGGAGGGAAAACATCGTTGAGACCCGATACATTTGGAAATGTAGAGGATCAGAGATTGAATCCTTTAAAACATTGGAAATATTCCAAGTTAGGGAGAAATTGCACACTCGGGAGGAGGAGTGACAACAGTCGTCAGATCTGTTGTCGAGGAACAGTTCTGGGTCGTTGGAATCCATGCTAAGACACTAAGAGGATACCAAAAAATTCAAGAGTCAGAACAATCCTAATCGTCCATCCATACAGGGCACGTGGTGAGAGATCAACATTTCGTTGATTCACAGAGTGGGAAGGTCAAAGGGCAGAGTCGTTAGGATTCACGAAATCCAAGTTCATGATTTGATCGTAGCCATCTATTTAAGAGAAAGCATAGACCCTTGATTTTCCAGGGAGAACGCGGGATATCGGGGATCGCGAGAAGGGAGGTGAGCGGTCCTCCAACTTTACAAAATGCAAAGTCCCGATACGTGAAAAGGAGACCAGGATCATTGGATTGTGGGGATTGTGGACCGTTGATATAGCGAGTGAAATTCACAAGTTAGGGTTTTGGAAGGACGAACAAGCATACTTTACAAGACGTGTAATCGCGAAGTGAGAAATTGTGAAGCGCTTGATATTTGAGCCCCAGGTCATGATTGGAGGTCACATTGATGGAAGTTAAGAAACAGAGCTAGCAAGTGCTAGGCTCTTAGTTTGAAATTTGGGAAAGGGAAGAGTTGGGTTGGATCACAGTAAAATATCCAACTTCATGAGTCACGAAACTCCTTTTGATAGGTGTGTGGTCACAGCCAGTGATCGCATGGAGGAATCTTTCACTTGGTTCTAATTCGCATGGGCAGAGTTTCATAAGGAATTGTGGATAATTGTTTCATGGAGATTCCAGCAGGGACCCGAACGAGCCAATCCATCTCAGAGAATTGGAATGATCCTTGACCGAGAGGTCGACATACCCTATCGTGGTGGGGGAGTTGCATCATCATTACTCATGCCTATGGAGCTAGCCATGTGAGAAATTTCAAGAAGATTATAGAAGGTTCAAAACCCTACCACAATTGATGGTTGAGGAAGTAAAACACCTACCCCTAGATGGCTATCGGGATATCTTAAATAGTGGGCCACTAGGAGGTGAAGGGGTTCCATTCTATACTATTTTATTTTATTCCATAGTTAAGAATAGAAATTGGGAGTGGGAAACTAGAGAACATAATAAAGGGGTTAATGTTTTGTAGTAGACTAATAGGACATAGGTCTCAGTTAACTCCATAGAGAGTACTTTCTTCTTTATACTTGAATTATCACCATACCAGAGAAAAGAGAGCAAAGAAGCCTCCCCTTCTAGCTGGGTTTTCTCCCGTAAGTGTTTTCGTGATACATTTTTGTGTTATTTTGTGGATGGTTTGTGATTATACTTTATTGTTCTCTATTTTATGCATTTTATCTATTTCATGCATAAGCATGAAATAGGTAACTAAATATTCTAGAATCTAAAGGAATTTAACCTTCATAGTGTAGATTTCAATTTTATTTATCAGATCTGTTGTGATGAATTGTTCCAGTGCAATATCCATGACATTGTATAAATCATATTGGTATCATAGTAGATTTTTCTTTTGGGTATTTGTGGGAAGTTGTAGGATCCATGAATCATCTTAAAGATAATTCACAGAAACCCTACCCATGGTGGATGAGTCTCTTCATAATAACCCTCGAGATCCATCATAAGAGAAATTTTGAGCGGTTGGAATAACAAGTTCCCAACATCATTCTCAATATCAACCTCCTCATGGAGGCTATAGCAAATAATACTAGACCATTCAGAGATGATGGAGGATCTAACTCAGAGATCGGATTGGAGGTGAAATCAGGAGATTAGGAAAACTCAGGAATGGAGTCATGGAAATAATTTGAGAAAGAGCAGTCGATATTAAGTTTCATTAACCGTTCACAGTCCCTATTCAATATGGAAGTGAAAGTGGACATAATCCATACCAAGGTGATATCGATGCATTAAAACTAAATCATTGGTGGAAACAACTAGAATTTTATTTTAGTGTTCACCATATATATGAAGGAAATAAGATTTCATTTTCCAAATTGAAGTTATAGGGTCGTGATTTAATATAGTGGGAAAGCCACATAGAAACATTTGGGATGGAGGGTGATTTTATAGTAACTAGGTGGGAGGACTTCAAAACCCTCATCACGTCCCAATTCTACCCTATTGGGTATGTAGAGGACCAATGGATCCGGTGAGACTACTTCAAGTAGAGGAAGAGAAAAATTATATAAGACTACACCATTGAGTTCAGGAAAATGGCCATCATGCTAGATATCCCTCCCAAGAACCCAAATGTACTCAACTATCTAAGGGGTTTACATAGTCATCTAAGAAAGTAAGTGATTCACGTCAAGCCAAGGAAAATTGATGAGGCATGTGTACATGAATTGTACCTAGAAAACATAAGCCAAATGAAGGGGAAACTAAGTGGTTCAAAGAAGAAAGAGATCCATGAAGCTTCCCAGGAAGAGAAGAAGAAGTCGAAAGGGGGATAAGATAAGAAGATAACAACCACTACACATAGATGTAAAGATCTTAAAAAACATTGTTGAACCTGAAGGAGCGCAAGAAGGATAGAAAGAAAAAGAATCTTTTAGCCATAGATTCAAGAAATTAGGTTGAATGTAGCTTGGATGCGGATGAAAATATTGTCTTCACATATGTGCAGAAGGAGGTGAATTTGAGTAGCCTTCATCATCAAGTAGAGAAGGAAATGAACAAGCTCCTCCACATCAATATTCAAGTCAATAAGACCAAGATAGATTATTTGTTTGACTCTTGTTCATAGGATAATCTCATAGGTCAGTGGGCCTCATATACAAGCTTAGATTGGAGGTTCACGGTCATCCTAGCCCTTATTCATTGGGTTGGGTAAACAAGATGTACAAATAAAGGTAACTAAAGAATGTAAGATTAAATTTGTTATAAGTGTTGATTTTATTGATGAAGTGAAATTGGATGTAGTACCCCTTGATGTATGTGGAGTAGTGCTTGGAATCCCTTACATGTAAATTGGGGATGAAATATTCATGCAGAGAGATAAACAGTACACCAATTAATCAAGGATGGGAAGTTCTACGTCATCAAAAAATATAAAGGAAAGTCAAATATCTCACTTGTAAGTACTAACCAAGGCAAGAAGTTGATTAGTTCTAGTAAGAAATATGTTTTTGTTTTCTTAAGAGAAAATTAGTCTAATGATGAGTAAATGAGAGTGAAGGAATCCCTAGAGGGTGGTAATAAAGAGAAGAAACATAATTTGGAGGATTTTCTACAGGAATACAGAGGAGTGTTCAAGGAGCCTAAAGGAGTACCAGCCAATAACAATGTGGAGCACAAAATACAGTTATTTCCAGACTCCCCATTGTTGAATATTGGGTTGTACAGATAGTTTTTTCTAAAATAAAATGAAGTGAAGAAGTAGTTACAACAATTTTTGGAGGAGAGTGTGATTCGACCAAGCACCTTGCCTTTTGGGTCACCCATCACAATTGTTCCCAAGAAGGATGGGACTTCGAGAATGTGTATTTATTACAAGGCATTGAAAAATATTATATTGAAGAATCAATACCCTATGCTAAGGATTGATGATCTATTGGACTAGTTGCATCATGCCAAGTAATGAAAACTAAACTTGATTTGAAATTAGGATATCACCAGCTACAAGTCAAAGAAGAAGATACCTGGAAGACTACCTTCAAGACAAGGCAAGGTTTGTATGAGTGGTTGGTTATTCCATTTGATTTATGTAATGCACTGACTAAATTTATGAGACTAATGAATGATGTTTTACACTCTTATCTAGATTCATTTTTTATTTTCTATTTGGATGATGTATTGGTTTATAAAACAACCTATGAGGAGCACATATCACATATTATGCAAGTGCTAGAGACTCTGAAAGAACACCAATTGCTTGCCAATATCAAGAAATGTGAGTTTTCTCAGTAGCCTTTAGTGTATTTGGGATATGTGTTTGGAAGAGGGGAGATTAAGATAGATCCCATGTAGAAGGAGGCCATCATGAAATTGCTAAATCCGACAAATATCACTTAAGTTAGGAGTTTTTTTTGGGAAACAAAATACTTTTGAAAGTTCATAGCTTCATTTTTCGCAGTAGTTGCACCACTCCATGCCATAATAACCAGTGGTAAGGGTTTCCAGTGAGGGAAGAATCAACAAAATTCCTTGGATTAGATTAAAAGAAATATTAGTCAAGCACCAATTCTTGTGCTACCAAACTGTAGAATCCTTGGAAGTGGAGACATATGCAACTGGTTATTCCATGGTAGCAGTTTTGATTCAAGGAGAAAGGTTGGTATGCTATCATTATGAAGTATTTCATGGGGCGGTTATGAACTACTCTACCTACGACAAGGAGAATTATGCCATGGTACAAGATGTCAAAAAGTGGAAGAACTATTAGATGGAAAAGGAGAAATTATCATCCAAACAGATCACCAACCTCTATAGTATTTGTAGGCCCAAATCAAGCTACAAAAAGATAGGCATTACAAGTGGATGGGATTTTTACAACACTTTCATGTAGTCATCAAGTATAAGAAGGGAAACAAAAATAAGATTCCAGAAATGCTTTCATGGCCACCTGCATCCAGGATTACAACTTTGGGAGCTCATATGCACAAGGATCATTTTACCCATGATGCATACAAAGAGGCATACATAGAATATGGGGACTTCAAGGAGGTATTTCACCAGCTACAAGGCCAAACTCATATAGAACAAGATAACGAAAAGGTTGACTAATTTCTTGAATGGTTTACTATACGATCTCAACAAGATCTTTGTTCCTAAAGGTGAAAAACTGCATCTTATTAGAGAGGATGACACCTCCAAGATTGCAACACATTTTGGTGTTGGGAAGACAATTTCCAACTTATAGAGGTAAGTGTATTGGCCCATAATGCAAGAATATGTAGTGTGATATATTAGAGGATGTATACTTTGTTATACCAACAAGCCCATCAACAAAAAGCAAGGACTATACCATTCCTTAGATGTACCCACTCGACCTTGGGAAATTATTTCCATGGACTTTGTGGGAGGTTTACCAACAACTAGGAAGGGACATGACTATATATTTGGCATAGTTGACAATTTTAGAAAAATGTGCATTTTCATGCCTTGTAAAAATACTATCAATGGAAAAGAAGTAGAAAAAAAGTTATTTGAGAAGGTATGGGTGCAACTTGGGATACCAAGGAGCATCATCTCATACATCGATAACTAATTTCTCAATGCGTTTTAGACTATATTGTGGGGGAAGATGGATACTAATTTTAAGATGTCTACAACATTCCATCGACAGAAAAATGGGAAGACAAATGTACTCAAAAAGACATTGGTGCAACTTTTGAGGGGTTACAATCAGAAGCAATTGAAGACATGGAATGAAAATATGATCTATATACAATACTATTATATCAGAGTAGTCCACAGTTCCATTGGTAAGTAACCTTTTGCAACTTTCTTTGGGTATTTTCCACCTTCACGCATATATGTTGTATATGGGAAAAAAGGAGGAGAGAGGGAGGACCTCACATGAGATGAATTACAAGTAGAAAAATTTCTTGAAAAGATTGGGTAGATGATCCAGATTATTTTCAGCACAAAATGAGATCGGAGATATAATAAATAAATGCATAGAGATATCACAGATATTCAATAATATAGCAGAAATGTATCAAAGATGCAACCATAAACACAAATATACAGTGATACACGATTTCTGTTAATGAAATAAATGTACAGAGACTGTAAAAATACAGAGTGAAAGACTCACTAGAATGTTGGCAGCTTATCTATCCGAAGACATGTGATGGCTACTCGCATTCATAAGAACATGATTACAATGAGGCTCTAAAGGCCTTTTTTACAATAAAAAGGAATGCCCAAAACCCTAGACATCCAAAAACCTTACCTTAGGAGATGAAGCGCCAAAAGTCATGTGGGCCCCGTTTGGGTAAGTGAGTACATCAAATTCCTGGGATCGTAACTTTTGCATACGATCTTCGAGTGATGAGATGTCTAGAAAATCCATTTTAGTATGGATGTATCTATGTAGAGCCCCACGGTATTTCAGAACCAAATGTCGCTCGGAGTCTTTGATACCTAGCTTGGTGCGAAAGGTATGGAAGGTATTGGTGAACTTCGGAACTGCTTGGCCCCTCTCTTATCGTAGTGTGTTCCATCTCATGTATTGGTCCTCATAGTTTCCAACAAGGTAATACTGTTCCTTTATCGCATACACAAAAAAATCCCAAGTGGGATCAACCCCATATATTTCAGACTCCTCTGTGGAACTTTGCTCCCAATAAATTTCCCACCAATGTTTGACATGGGGAAGAGATTTAAGGAGTGCGAAGGTGATCTTTTCTTTGTAGGAAAATTTTTGAACAGAGAAATAACCTTCTAGCAGATTTAACCATTTGTCTAGGGCTTTTCCATCTATATGTCCTTCAAATACAAGAATATCAAGATTAAATTGTACCTTGAAAGGCAAGGTGCCTCCAAATTGGTCTATTGATGAAGATGCACCTATTGCTATCGGCAGACGTTGAAGGATGTGGAAAAAATTCTCCATCATTTCGTCCCTCTGTCGCGTGAGAGATTGCTGAAGCAACAGACTGATAGTATCGTCTACTCTATTATTTTTCTTTTCTTCCACCATTAAGGGTTTCTTGGGTGTGCGAGAGAAATTGTCCTCAAGAGAGACAAGATCGAGACCCAACTTGTTATACTCAGACCTCGTCGGGGACATGCACTGAAAAAAAATGATCGAGAATAGCCTGCTCTGATACGACTGATCCGGATTATTTTCGGCACTAAATGAGATCAGAGATATAATAAAGAAATGCACAGAGATATCACATATATTCAATAATATAACAAAAATGTATCAGATATGCAACCATAAACACATATATATAGTGATACACAATTTCTATTAATGAAATAAATGTATAGAGACTATAAATATATAGAGTGAAAGACTCGCTAAAATGGTGGCAACTTATCTCTGAGAAGAGATGTGACAGATACTCACATTCGCAAGAAGATGATTACAATGAGGCTTTGAAGGCCTTTTTTACAATAAATAGGAATACCAAAAACCCTAGACATCCAAAAATGTAACACCACTTTTTCGGTTAACAAACTTCACGGAAATATAACACCCACTCTGGATTATAAAACAACATGCATTTAAGCAAATGAAACACATTTAAACTTAGAGTAAGTCATATAAATTATTGCTATCATAATTTTAAGAATGGAATTAACCATAATTCATCTGCACAACAGAATACATGATAAAATATAAGCATCACAGACATGCAAAACATAACATTTAACATAAGTTGATACTTATATTGAAAATAAGGTAATTCCACCAACCAAGTGCAGGCCTTCCACAAACCTCCCAGCCTTAGATCGCACTGCTCATCAACTCAACAGTAGGTCACCCCCAAGCTGGGACTAAGTTCCACCCCAAGGCACGGAATCCTAGGCTAGGCTGAGGTTACAGGGAAAACACACAGTCACGAGGAAGGAATTCTCTCCCAGGAACCACTCATGCTCACTTTCCATAGACTCTCCTTCCCCACATGCTTGTTCCACCCCAGGAGTATGCACCTTCTCTATCACCTATATAGTCCTTCGACTGCTAACCTCCCTTGCCTTGGGTTACAACAACAAACCGGACCGGAAGTCTCCGAGCTCTGTGGTAGCTACAGGGTTCCTTCCAGGAATTCTCTCCTTCCTCTGTGCACTCTCTCACCTGGAGAGAGTCGCTCATAGGACAAGCAACATGTTCTTCCAATTCAACCACCTCTCTCTCCTGGAGAGAATGTTGCACAAACTGGCCAACAAACCCCACGCATTTTAGCACTGTGTGGCCACAACAACCGATGGGAAAACAAACATGGGCTTTCCAGCAGGTTCAACAATGGCATATGGAATCATGGATATGGCTTCAAATAAGACTCCACGTAGGCTCGATACTCAAACAGAGGATGTTTTAGCTTTTCAGAATCAACACACAGGCTTCTGGATCAGTGGATGTACGGGGTATCTCCTGCAGAGGTCGGACGAGATGTCCCATTCAGAAAATTGGGAAAAATGGAGAAGAACCCCTCTCACGGCTCATCTTGGCCATTTATTCGCATGAAACAGGGTTGACACTTGTCACCGTTGGAACTGCATGCGTTCCATCAACATGCATCCGCTTTGCACATTTTCCCCTTGTCAGGAACTTAGGATAAACAACATAAAATGCACATGTTCTTTGGAATAATAATAAAATATTATTCCCAAGGCTTAAGCCCCCTAGGCTTAACACTTAGCCCATTTTCCCACCTTCCAGCTCCTAATCCCTTGCCCTCTCTATGGATTCTCAGTCCCCCATCACTCATTCATCGTGTCGACCTGCACGTGGTGGTGTTTGTACTTTATTAATGTTTTGCATACATATAAGTACAAAATCAGGTCCATGGCCTACAACCCTCAGGCTCTCTCTTCGGCCTAATAATCACATAATCCCATTGGCTTATACAAACTTGGCTCACTAGCCTATAACACATATTTACAATTCATTTCATACATTAGACTTACAAAGGGCTTGGCCTTGGGGACACTACAATTCCCCTCCCCTTATTTATGCACTGTCCTCGGTGCAACCTTACACTGTCTTTGCAAGCTTTTTCAAAATTTTCAAAAAGATACGGGTACTCTGCCCGCATAACCACTTCATGCTCCCATGTCGTGTCCTCAGGACTGTACCAGGTCCACTGGACCTTTACAAGCTCTATAGCTCGATTCCGGAGCTGTTTTCTTTCCCTGTCCAATATGCGCACAGGATGCACTTGCAGGACGCCTTCTAGTTCCACGTGAATCACATTCCAAGCGATAACATGATTAGCATCAGGTATATATCTCTTAAGCAGTGAAACATGAAACACATTATATATAGTCATAGATGCAGGTAATGCAAGCATGTATGCAACTGGCCCAATCCTTTCCAGGATCTCAAATGACCCACAAAATCATGTTGCCAACTTGGCGCAACTTCCCAGCTTTAGAGAACTCCTGATAGTTTTTACTTTCAGGAAAACATGATCACCCACTCTGAATTCTCTGTGGGTTCTGTTACTCTTAGTGTAACTTTTCTTCCCATCCTAGGCAGCTTTTAGATTCTGCTTAATCCTTATCATTTGGTCTTCCATCTCTTTGAGCAGCTCAGGCCCAATCACTGCTTTGTCAACTGGATTATCCCAACTTACTGGTGTGTTGCACTTTCTTCCATAAAGTGCTTCAAATGGGCTCATCTTCAACGATGTATGATACCTATTATTGTAATTGAATTCTACTAAATGCAGGTAGTCTTCCCACCTTGATGGTTTATCCATCACATACATTCTCAGTATGTCTTCTATTACTCTGTTCACCGTTTATGTCTAACCATCAGACTCAGGATGATACGCTGTACTAAAATTCAGATTGATTCCAAATCCCTTGAATAGTCCTTTCCAGAAATTCGAGGTAAATTTTGGGTCCCTATCAGACATAATTGTCTTAGGAATTATGTGCAAGCATGCCACTTCTTTTAAGAAGATAGCAGCAACATCTGCTGCCTTCTGAGTGGTTTTCAGTGGAATAAAATGGGCATCTTTTGTAAGTTTGTCCACCACCACCATGATTGAATCATGATGCTTGCTTGTTGTGGGAAATCCCATGATAAAATCCATTGTCACCACTTCTCATTTCCACTCAGAAATGGGTAAAGGCTGCAACAACCCTACTAGGTGCCTATGCTCAACCTTACCTTTCTGGCACTCCATACATCTGGCAATGTATTCAGTGATTTCTTTCTTCATACTCGGCCAAAAATAATGGCTTTTGACTGCTTCCACAGTCTTTTGATATCTAGGATGTCCATCATAAGCCACGTTATGCATTTCTTTTAGAATTGCCAGCTTCAATTCTTGGACATTGGGTACATACACCTTGTTTTTATATAGAAGTAAGACATCAGTTCCCAAGGTGTAACTTTCCTGGGTCTGTGGTCTCTCATGCTGCTGTAGCTTTGCTACCCAACCTCTATACTGCAAATTAGCATTTGCAGCTTCCAAAATTATGTCCTTGATCTCAGTCGTGTACATGCTAATGGTTGTAGCATGTAATTCGTGCACTTTTCTGTTGACTGTGTCAGCCACCTTATTTTCTTTCCCTTTGATATGCTTGATATCAAAGTCATATTCACACAGAAACTCCAGCCATTTGGTTTTCCTGACATTTAAAGTCAGCTGATCAAATAAATACTTCAGATTGTTGTGTTCTGTTCTCAGTTCGAATCTCCTTCCCATGAGATAATGTCTCCATTTCCTCAATGTGAGGATGATTGTTGCCAGCTCTAAATCATGAGTGGCATAATTCCTTTCATGATCTTTCAACTTTCGGGACTCATAACAAATTAAAAATCCCTCTTGGCTGAGAACTCCTCCCAGCCCCTCCTTATATGCATCTGTGCACACCATGAAATTCATATTTGGATCTGTAATCTTCAGGATTAGAGCATTGGTTAGCAGTTGCTTCAATCGCTGGAAACTACTCTCACAATCTTCAGTCCACTGAAACTTCTTCTCCTTCCTTTGAAAGGAAGTGATAGGGTGAGCTATCTTTGAGAATCTGGCTATAAAATTTTTGTAGTAGCCTGCCAGACCCATAAAAGATTTAACTTTTTCCACATTCCTTGGCACTGACCATTCTCGGATGGCCTCAACCTTTTCAGGATTCACAACGATCCCCTTTTCTGAAATAATATGTCCCAAGTAATGGATCTGCCTTTGATAAAATGATCATTTTCTTAGCTTGGCGTATAGCCGGTGTTCTCTTAACACTTGCAGCACCATTCTCAGGTGTTTCTCATGCTCTTCCTCTGACTTGGAATACACTAAGATGTCATCCAGGAAGACTATGACAAACTTTTCTAAATAGTCCCTGAATACACCATTCATTAAGCACATGAAAACAACAGGTGCATTTGTCAGTCCAAACGGTACCACTGTGAATTCATAATGACTGTACCTTGTTCTAAAGGCAGTCTTGCTAATGTCCTCATCATTTATTCTCACTTGTTGATATCCAGATATGAGATCTATTTTTAAAAATATTTTCACATCCTTCAACTGATCAAAAAGATCATCGATCCTTGGCAGAGGATATTGGTTCTTGACAGTTACCTTGTTCAACTGTCGAAAATCAATGCACAGCCTCAACATCCCATCTTTCTTCTTCACGAATTGGACCAGGGCTCCCCAAGGTGACATGCTAGGGCGAATGTATCCCTTCTTTAGTAGCTCTTCGAGCTGCAATTGCAACTCCTTTAACTCTGACGTACTCATTCTATAAGGAGCCTTTGAAACTGGAGCTACTCCAGGCATCAAATTTATATAAAAATCGATGTCCCTCTTCGGAGGTAGTCCAGGTATCTCCTGAAATATGTCCTTGAACTCTGTGAGTACCTCTTGGTCTTCCAGATTTGAGACTACATCACTGGATGCTTCTCCCACACGGGCCACAAATAACTGACAGCCTTTCCTGTAACACTTCTTCAGCTGCATGGCTGAGATTTCTCTAACAACCATGGCTCTGGGAATTCCTTGGATTGTTACCTAATTTCCCTCTTCATCCAGGCATGTGAACTTCTTGTTACGAAATTCCAGAAGGGCATGGTGCTGGTCCAACTAGTCCATCCCAATTTAGCATTCATAAGAGCCTAAAGGCAGAATATTCAATTCAGCCTTAGTGCTCAATCCTTTCATGTCCATTGAATAGGACTTAACCAATTCAATGACCTTCATTTTGGTTCCTATTGCTAACTGCACTAGCCAAGAATTTTCATGTTTGCTCCTTGATAAACACAAACTTTCCACCACCCTAGGATCTACATAACTATGGCTAGCCCCTGAATCAATTAAAATACTAAGTGGTTGGTTGTTAATCATACCTTCCACTTCAATCATGTGCGATTGAAATTCTGCTTGTTTGTTGTCCAGGGCTGCGTAGATCCTTGGCATTATGTTGCCCATATCCTCCACTTTTTTAGCTTGTTGAACAGTTTGAACAGTTCTCGCTTTATCTTTTCTATGGGGGCAGTCTCTGTACCTATGGTTTCCTTTACAACCTCAACACTCCATAGGTGGCAGTCTTGGAATTTTCTCACCCCCTTCAACCTTCCTAGGCTCTCTAAAGGATGGTTTTCCATGGGGACTGTTTCTGAAAAAGGGAGGCTTGTTTCCCTTCTGCCTCTGCTCTTTCCTGAAATTCTTCTGATCAACCCAAGCCTTCTGAAAATTAGGCCTTTCTCTTTGTTGTTCATACAAGCATTTCACCCTTCTTATCATTTCTTCCATGGTCTTAGGATCATCATACTAAATCTTATCACCGATGGAAGGTGGCAGTCCACTAAGATACCTCTGAATCTTAATAGTCTCGTCTTTGATGAATGGAACATATTTCAGAAATTCCAATAAACTTCGTTCATACTCATCCATGGTCATGCTACCTAGCTTGAGTTCGAAGAACTCCTTCATCTTTCTGTCATAATATCTTTTGGCCGGGTATTTTTTTTTGAAATACCTCTTAAACTCCTTCCAGGTGATATCTTTCTCTTTGATGTGCTACACTTGCACCAACTGATCCCACCACATGGATGCTTTTCCTTTTCGCTGATACATCACAATTCTTCCTTTTGCATGAGCGGAGTAGTTTTGCAGTTGGAAAAATTTCTTCATGCCAAGCAACCATGTTTCGGCATACTCCTCCTTATTATGTTCTCCATCAAACTTTGGAGTCTTAATCTTGTTCATCTCCCCTTTCAATTCATTCTTTCCAGATTTTTGGTGTTTTTGGTAGGGGACGGGCTTGAACTACTGTGTGTTTCCTTGCTAGAATGCTTCGGGGAGAGACGGTAATGTCTACTACCACTCCTCATTTTCTTTCTCCTCTCAGGGGTTCTGACACTTCTTGATCTGCTTGTGTCACTCCCTTTTTCCAATTTATTTTCTATTCTTTCCAGGCTCCTCAACATTTTTAAGTTGAATTCACCCTACCGATCCCTGATTTTCATGAGTTTTTGGCTATCAGCTCGGCGAGCCTAGGCATATTTCTGTAATCTTTCAATGAGTTTCATCATATGTACTTCCTTATCCATCTCTTTTTCGTGCCCATTAGATTTTGTTCCTTCGACTCCTAGGTTGACATTCCTTCCTACCCTTTCGTCCTCTGTTTCGGAGGCAATCTGCACCTCCTTCAATTCCATACTCAGCATCGGTTTTTGGCTGTCCTGACACTAGTTGAACTCTGCACACACGATGTACAACCAACCCAATTTTTTCAGGCCTTAACCCTTACAACATCACAATATTCATAAATCAACGTGAGTGAGAAAACGTTTTAACTTCACAAAGTTTTCCGAGCTCTAACAGTTCTACAATTTCGGTACTTTGGGACTTCTGGCTTCAGGGTTTTGGTCCACGAGGCTCTCACACTCTCTTTCGGGTTTCGGGTCTTCTATACTTGGGATTTCCTAACCCAGTGACTCCCAACTTCTTGTTGCTACAATCCCCAAAATCTAATAAACGGTTTCTTGTACAGGATCCAACGATCCTCGATGAGTTGGGTTTAACAGTCTAGATCTTTTCAAAATTTTGTGAATCGAAAGTTCACGATGCAACGAATCCTAATCTTTGTCACCTCAATTCCCAAATTCCAAAAATTTGGTTTCCTTTCTCTCTGGGCCCACAACACAGCTGTCGCCCTTAAAATCTTCTATGGTTCTTTTGTCTCCAAATACTTCGAGACTTAGGGACTTCGGGTTTTGGGATTTTGATTCTTGAGACTTTCAGACTCACTTTACTTCCCAAGCCCTGACTTCCAAAGTCCAATTTACTTTATCCTCTGGGCCCATGGCACAGTTGTCACCCTTCACCACAGTGGCACGTGTTATGTTCAGGAGGGTCCATGTCACCTTACGTGACGTCATCAGGTCCCACCACTCTCACCTGTCTTCTTGACTCACTAGCACGTGGTACACATTCATGCGCCCACTTCCATTCCAAGCAAAATCCCATGGTTAGACTCCTTGCTCAGATCTACGACGCAGATCTTTTCGGTGTTTCAGGGTTTCAGGCATCGGGAGTTCGTGCATCCCACATCTCGAACTTCCGTCTGTCGAAATCCTGAAATTACGGTTTACTCCTCTGTTGAATCGGATGGTCAACTCCCTTCCTACGATCTACAGTGTAGATCATTTTAGGATTTCAGGTTTCGGGTTTCAGAGGTGTTCACCTTCCTCACTTCCCATCTCCTGAATTTGCGAAATTCGAAAGGTTTTCATGACTAACTCGAGCGCGACTCCACCAGATCTAACGGTCGAGCCTTCCTCCCAGATCTACAGTGTAGATCTTCTCAGTTTTTTGGGTTTTCGGGAGTTCACATATTGTGATTCCCACGCTCATGTGCAACTCCAAAGGGTTTTTAAACCCTGCACACGTTTTCCCGATCCGATGGTCACGAGGGTTTGCTACTTCCCTCCTGAATAGTTCCTAAGCCTCCACCACTGCTGGTGTGGAGTCCTCTCTCCTTGTGGCCATATACCACACCTGCTACGGTTTCACAACACCGCTATACCTCATGAGCTTCAAGGCACGATCAAGTAGCTCCTTGACACTCTGTACCATACCAAGGTCTAAAATTGGTCCTCCAAACACAATTTCTCCTCTCACCCTCGGTCCAAAGACCACTCCACTAGCCCATATAGGCTCAGTGTCGAAACTTTGGCTCTGATACCAAACTGTAACACCACTTTTTCGGTTAAAAAAACTTTGCGGAAATATAACACCCACTCTGGATTATAAAACAACGTGCACTTAAGCAAATGAAACACATTTAAACTTAGAGTAAGTCATAAAAATTATTGCTATCATAATTTTAAGAATGGAATTAACCATAATTCATCTGCACAACAGAATACATGATAAAATATAAGCATCACAGGCATGTAAAACATAACATTTAACATAGGCTGATACTTATCTTGAAACTAAGGTAATTCCACAAACCAGGTGCAGGCCTTCCATGAACCTCCCAGCCTTAGACCGCACTGCTCATCATCTCAGTAGTAGGTCACCCCCAAGATGGGACTAAGTACCACCCCAAGGCAAGTAATCCTAGGCTAGGCTGAGGTTACAGGGAAAACATACAGTCACGAGGAAGGAATTCTCTCCCAGGAACCACTCATGCTCACTGCCCACAGACTCTCCTTCCCCACATGCCTGTTCCACCCTAGGAGTATGCACCTTCTCTGTCACCTAGACAGTGCTTTGACTGCTAACCTCCCTTGCCTTGGGTTACAACAACAGACCAGACCAGAAGTCTCTGAGCTCTGTGGCAACTACAGGGTTCCTTCCAGGAATTCTCTCCTTCCTCTGTGCACTCTCTCACTTAAAGAGAGTCGCTCATAGGCTAAGAAACCTGTTCTTCCAATTCAACCACCTCTCTCTCCTGGAGAGAGTGTTACACAAACTGGCCAACAAGCCCCACGCAATCTAGAACAATGTGGCCACAACAGCCGACGGGAAAACACACACGGGCTTTCCAACAGGTTCAACAATGGCGGATGGACTCATGGATATGGCTTCAAACAAGACTCCATGCGTAGGCTCGATATTCAGACATAGAATGTTTCAGCTTTTCAGAATCAACACACAGGCTTCTAGATCAGTGGATGTACGGGGTATCTCTTGAATAGGTTGGAAGGGATGTCCCATTCAAAAAATCAGGAGAAATGGAGAAGAACCCCTCTCATGGCTCATCTTGGCCGTTTATTCGCATGCACCAGGGTTGACACTTGCCACCCTTGGAACTGCATGCATTCCATCAGCATGCATCTGCTTTGCACGTTTTCCCCTTTCTGGGAACTTAGGATAAACAACACAAAATTCACATTTTCTTTAGAATAATAATAAAATATTATTCCCAAGGCTTAAGCCCCCTACGCTTAACACATAGCCCCTTTTCCCACCTTCCAGCCCCTAATCCCTTGCCCTCTCTATGGATGCTCAGTCCCCCATCACTCATTCATTGTGTCATCCTGCGCATGGTGGTGTTTATATTTTATGAATGTTTTGCATACGTATAAGTACAAAATCAGGTCCATGGCCTACCCTTAGGCTCTCTCTTTGGCCTAATAATCACATAAGCCCATCGACTTATACAAAATTGGCTCACCAGCCTATAAAACATATTTAAAATTCATTTCATACATCATAATTACAAAGGGCTCGGCCTTGGGGACACTACAAAAAACCTAACCTTAGGAGATGAAGCGCCAAAATTCATGTGGGCCCCGTTTGGGTAAGTGAGTACATCAACTTCCCGAGGTCATAACTTTTTCATACGATCCCCATTTTAGGCGTGTGATAGCTCGTTGGAAAGGTATCATAGAGGAGATTCATTATGGGGTCTCAATCATACCTTTGACTATAGTTGAGAACCTCTATCTCAAAAATCCTTCATTTAGGCCCTCAAAATGGCCCCAAAAGTTAAAACCTACTAAAAATAGTAAATTGCCAAAATTGCTAGAAAACTGTTTTGAGCTAGTCGGAAAAGGTGGGTGGCCACTAATATCCACCTGGATCAGTAGATCCATTTGCAATTACAAGAGATACTGAAGAAGTCATGAGAAAGGTACAAGGATATATGTGAACAACATAGAACATAGAGAACGTTTAGAGTGGGAGACATAGTATGGTTACAATTGAATAAGAAAAGGCTACAAGGTCATGGTAAGAAGATCAAGGATTTGAGGTATGGTCCTTTTGAGGTATTGGAAAAAGTGGGACATAATTCCTACAGACTTAGTCTACCCCCATACATGCGCATTTAATTTATAGTGAATGTGGATAATCTTAAACTCTTAAGACTTCCATCCTGGATCAAGAGGAGAGCAGGTCTTACCTTCCATAGAGAACTTATAACCAAATGATCATGTAGTGTTAGAAGTGGACACAGGTTTGTAGAAGCAATATAGAACTACAAGATAAGGGCATCATGACCTTTGACATATTGGGTTGAAAGGACAACTTCCAATAAAGTAAAGTGGTACTCAAGGGAGAAGGTAGAAGAAAAGTTTCCTCACCTCATTTAGTAAATCGTTTAGGGAGAAAAATCCTCCCTAAATGAGGATTTATGATACATATTGAATCATTATATTACTTTTCATCTATCTTAGTGCTTTTAGAGTGGAAAAATTGGAGGAATCAACTTGAAATGTCATTTTAGTGGTAGGTCCTGGTTTGGAAAATGGGGGTTTGAAACCTTGTGAGGAAATTTTGAGACATTAAACAATGTACTTTTGCGTTTTGGTGCCAAAAAATTGTTCCCACCACCATGACGGTGTTCTACACTCTCAATCCTTTCCAACGATGCAGATTGTACGTCAATCAGAATTCATATGCAAAATTCATGCCTTCCACAAGTTGTGTTAACCACCATGATATGAGAGGATGCCACATCATCCCCCATTATTCATGCACATGGGGATAGACACAAGAGGAATTTCAAGAAGATACTAGAGGGTTCAAAACCTACCAAAATTGATGGTTGAAGAAGTCAAAAACCTACCCTTAGATGGCTACAGGGCTATGTTAAATACTAGGTCACTAGGAGGAGAAAGGGTTCCATTCGATACTGATGCAATCGAACTTCTAGGCTATATTATTACCAAAAAGGAGTCAAAATGGCTCATGGGATATCACAGACCCCTGGAGTTTTTTCTTACCACAAGCCCTTTGCTCTGAATGTGAGAACCTTCAAGATTCGTGATGGTCCTCCCTCTTCTCTAACTTTGATGGCCATAGTTAATTCTCGTGAAATTAGACGACTGGCTTGGCTCTTCTCTCTCGAGGATATATGACTTGCGTTAGATCCAGAACACCTAGTTCGATGGTCCTCTAGGATATCGGACTTATCACCTCCAAACAACAACTCCAATATCTCGAATGGTCGAATCTCCAAAGTTCGAATGACTCAAAGATCAGACTGCTCAAACTTGATCTCTAGGTCTTTGGTTGGGGCTAGTTTGGCATGATCAACAGCCTACAGGGATTCGAGACCCAAAACAACCAACTACAATCATCTGATCCTTACGAAAGGATTTTCTACAATCCTTTTGCTCCACCTTGGAACTTTTTGATTCTATCCCTTCTGTGTTTTATCAATTCTACAAAGTGATCTCCGGTGCACACTTGTGCTTCACTCCTAAGATTTAAATTTTAGAAAGTATGTCTTGCACACTTATTTCACTAACTCTCCATAGATTTGACCCTTAGAAATGTTGGCCTCTACAAACCTTACGTGGCATTTCCGTGCACTCTTTGCGTTTTGACTTACATAAGAGAAACAATTGAAACTTAACAAATTTCACAAGTTCACACACAAAACACTCATATGCAGAAATGCAGAAAACACAGCTTCTATTGAGTTTTAGGGAAACCAAGCAAGCTTACAGTCTCTTCTCCCTCATGAATTGAGAGTATTTCTATTCTCCTCTAAAAATTTATCTTACACCATAGATCGCAATGTTTTATATGTATCACACACTTCTCGATCCTTCTTCTCTAGATAATTTTGATTCTTTAACATCTCGTTAAATTTATTCCTATAACTAAATCTATTACAATAAATGTACATTTACAAATTTATATATGGGTATATACTTCAAGAGTTGTTCCTTCTACATCCATTAAAGACAATTACAACCTTCCTAACATATATTCAATGTTTCTAATCTCTTGAGATCAGGGGATATTTAATTACAACATGATTCAAAATAAATGTCGCACCTTCCTCAGAATTCAAAATGGTTCTTTGCGTGATAAGTGGATATGTTGAGTCATTTCATGTTGTCTTATCAGTTGTCATTGATGATGGTCCTGCATCACACTCACCTGGACAAAATAATCATGGGATCCTGTCCATGAGCTCCTCAATTCTTTTTCTATGTTAT
This sequence comes from Picea mariana, assembly GCA_032191745.1. NCBI lineage: Eukaryota > Viridiplantae > Streptophyta > Pinopsida > Pinales > Pinaceae > Picea > Picea mariana. The sequence continues at coordinate 80,745 of JASDQU010740001.1, forward strand.
TGAATTTCTGCTTTAGTCAACCAACTTGCATATTTTGCTAGACGATCGTTCATTTTGACCAAGTATTTGTGATATACTTTCCTCCTGGTGATTTTAGCAACCCTCTGATCCAAAATATTTTATATCTTTAGCTTTCCTACGGTGGGAATCTATTGCATCCGATGGACCTCTTCTTGACCATTTTCTTCTTCTTCCCCATCACATCTATAAGGATATAATCTTTCTACATTAAATATTGGTGAAATGCCAATGTCCTTTGGCAGCTCGGTTTGATAAGAATTTACAGAAAATTTCCTAAGGATTTTACAAGGCCCTATCTTTCTCAACTTGGATTTATTATATTTCCCTCATCATAATATTTCCTTCCTTAGATGTGCCAGAATTTGATCTCCAACTTCGAAAATTACTTCTTTCCTTTTCTGGTCTTCTTTGTCTTTGTATTTTTGGTTGTTGCACTGTAGTTGGATTTTGATTCGTTCATGCAATTTCTGCATCTTTGTAGCAAAGTCTTATGCTCCTGCGGTTCAAAATTCATCTTGTCCTGAGTCTCTTAACTCAAAAATTCCCCTTGGGTGCAATACATATACTATAAAAATGGGCTCTTACCAATACTCATGTTTCGTGAATCATTATATTCAAATTCCACGTGAAGAAAAACTTGATCCCATTGACATTTCATGTTCTGTCACCAAACTTCTTAGCCAATTTCCCAATATTTTATTCACTACCTCACTCTATCCATATTTCGTAGGGTGATATGTTGAACTAAAGAAAATATTAGTTCCCAGCCTCTTCCATAAAGTCCTCCAAAAATGTCCTACAAATTTTGTGTCTCCGTCTGAAATTATGCTCCTAGGAAATCCATGCAACCTCACAATCTCCATGAAAAATAAATTTTCTACATGGGTGTCATCATTGGCCTTGTGACAGGGTATAAAATGTGTCATCTTTGAAAACCTATCAAATACTATGAAAATTGAATCATTTCCCCTCTGGGTTCTTGGTAATCCCATAACACAATACATACTTATAACATCCCATGGCATGTTTGGAATAGGAAATGGTTGATACAGTTGTGTTTTTTGTTGCTTCCCTTCAATATATTGAGAAATTTTTCATTTGTTCATAAACATATTCATGTCACATCTCATGCATGGCCAGTAATAAGAAGAACTCAACTGCGCATATGTCTTGTCATGGGAAAAATGTCCAGCTAATCCTCCACTATGCTTCTCCTTCAATAAATTATCCCTCATTGAACATTTTGGAATACAAAACTGACTCCCTCTGGAGACCAATCCTTCATCGATCAGGTACTCTATCCATGGAATTATATCCCCTATCAAAGGATTTTACAAGCCTCATAAGCCTCCTTGAAATATGGGTCTTCTTGGTACATTCCCTTGAGGTTCTCGAACCCAAAAGTCTGCACTTGAAACTCCTGGAAGATCAAACATCTCCTACTCAAAGCGTCTCCAAATTTTTTAGTGCTCCCATTAATATTCTTAATGACAAAAGTAAAATTCTGCATGAATGCTACCCATTTTTCATGTCTCTAATTCGACTTCTTCTGTTTGGTTATAAACTGCAAAGTGTGATTGTCAATATACACGATAAAATCTTTTGGAATAAGATAATTCCTCCACTTTTTCAAAACTTGAATTATAGTATAAAATTCCTTATGATAAGTCTAATGCCTCTTCTTATCATCATTCAACTTCTCACTGAAATAAGCAATAGGCTTATCATCCTGACTTAAAACTACATCGATGTCCACTCTACTTGCATCACACTTGACCTGAAAATTTTTCCTAAAGTATGGAAAAATCAAGATGGGTGTTTTTGTTATCTTCTCCTTTAACAGTCTAAATCCATTCTCAACTTCTTTTTTCCAATCAAAGGATCCATGTTCTTTCTTTATAGTATCCACTATGGGTGCACAAATACTATTGAAATTTATGATGAACTTTCTGTAAAAAATTCTAACCCATGAAAACTACTTACCTCAAAAACACTTCTCGGAGAAGGCCACTCATTTATAGCTCTCACCTTCTCTAGATCCATCTTCAATCCATTTGAAGAAATCACAAACCCCAAATACACAAATTTTGTCTTCATAAAAGAACATTTCTTAAAATTTATCAACAACTTCTATTGTTGTAATCTCATCAACTTCATCCTCAAGTGTCTCAAATGCTCCTCCTTAGTCTTACTATACACTAGTATATGATCCAAATAAACAATTACAAAATTTCCAATAAAATATTGAAGCACTTCATTCATCAATAACATGAATGTACTTGGAACATTGGTTAAACCAAATGGCATAAAAAGCCACTCATACAACCCTTCATTTGTTTTGAATGTTGTTTTCATTCATCTCCTCCTCTCATCTTTATTTGATGATAACCAATTTTCAAATATATATTAGAAAAATAGTTGGCTCCACTCAAACAATCCATCAAATCATCCATTCAGGGTAAAGGGAATCTATACCTGATGGTTATTTTGTTAATGTATTTGGAATCCGTGTCCAACCACCATCCTTTTTTGGACTCAACACAATTGGTAATGCACATGGGCTAAGACTTTCTCTGATTAACCTTTTTGTTATTGGACTAATCAGTAGGTGCAGACACTAACAGATCTCCCTAGATCCACCTGGATCTAGAACAAAACAGGACATGACATGACTCTTTCCCTAAGTTATGACCATTGAATTAACTAGTAGGAAGGAACAAGTAACATAACTTTATATCGCTTCCTAGGGTCTCTATTTCTCCTGCTTCACTCCGGTGCTCTCGTGAGGTCAAGTCCAAGACAACACAAACCAACCAAAGTGAAGATAGCAAAATATATTTAATCGTCAACTTATGTGTATGATCAAGGAGTTACACAATAAAGTGAGAATAGTTTTATGGGAAAAGGACATGCCACTGTATCATATTAATGGAAAGCAGAAGATTACAACCTGATCGCCTTGATGTCGCAAGCTTCCTTTCGGTGGCTCTTGGCTCCAACACACACACTTGCTCAATCCTTGTATGAAGAAGATCAAATCCTCTTGATAGACTTGCTAGAGTCTCCAAGCTACTGTTCAAGCTAGGTCCTTCACACAATTCGTTCACCAATTCTCCAATGAATCTTGCTTAATCTTTTCCATGAGAGTTCCATCATTATATAGGAAAGAATGAGATGGTTACTTGGATAATAATGATCCCACAATATCAAGGAAACCAGTAAACGGATAACCATTCGAATGCCAACCCATTCCTCTAGAAGATACCCATCTAGAAACATCGAGACTTTACCATTTTCCAAACTTTAGAGCAAGTTTGCACCCTAGCTATGTAACACAGTGAGAGAAGTTCGCACTCTAGCTTAAGGAAGCCTACGAGAATGGGTCATTCTCACACCCTAGTATATTAGCAACCTGCGTACTCTCTTCAAAAGTATGTTTTCTTAGAAGAGATGAATGTCTCTTTTCTCTGGAGAAAGTTCTTATGAGGATCCTGAGTACACCATCATCAATACACCATTAGGATGACCAAAATCATGGGTAATAGAATGCCCCCCAAAGTATGAGGTTGGAATCAATGACAGTCGAAAGACTTTGTAAGTTGCATGTGTGTGTCGGAAACCCGGAGCGCACCTAATCGGAAACCTGCGAACAACCAAGCATTTGAAAAATATCATATTTATTAATTATGAGGTAGGCAATCCCATACTCAGATCACAAACAGATGACATTGTAGACATAGGTCATGGCCACCAATCATACACTGTGGATCCATGCCATCGAAATATAGCATAGCCACCAGAAATACACTGTGGATCTATGAGAGAAAATTCAAATAAAACGACATAGCCATGAGACATACACAGTGGATCTATGTGTCACAGATTATACATATTCCATTGCAACTTGGACAAAGAGATGATATCCAGGGTCTTCAATTTCGTCTCCCAAAAGTACGAATCTAACCATGTGATTACATGTGTTGAAGTCGAACATGGTAGAAACCACTTGATTACTGGTTATTGATGAAACCGTTAACAAGTGCGAGGGAAATCACCATTAATGTCAATGAATCCCAAGGTACACTAGTTCAATCCATCGAATGTGAATGAATGAGTTGAGGTCAAACAATCGACGAAATATTTCGATCAGGGGTCAATGATGTAAACCCACTGCCTAAAGCGAGGAAACCTACCATTGAGGCATGCAAGTTCCAAGGTACCAAAGAATTTCTAAGTCTTGTTTCTATATAATGAGTTGGAGTCGACAGAACAAAAATCTTCATAGGAGGGATTTGAGGTATCCCCCATCAATGACATGAAATGAGTAACAGATTTTGAAAGTGAAACAGAGTATGATACAAGTTGGACTGGACACAGGGAAGGCCCACACGAAAATAATGGACAACTGCAGATGGCCGATTCAATAGAGGTTTCAGATGAACTTCTCTTGAACATATGAATGACACGACCAATGATTTGGCAACATTGACTCAAAGACGACACAGGGAATGACCTTGTAGCAAATCAAATGAGAGACAAATGGATTTCCCAAACCGGATTCAAATAATGAACAGGGGGGTGTCATGTTCAAGAGCGACACTTACTACCAATAATATGAATATGAAAACACATCCATTTCCCAAATTTTCCCCCACCATTTCTGGCGAGTACCTCTTTATTTTTACGCAAGATTGAGGAGGATAACATATGCTTTTTGATGTAAGCTCATCCTTCGGACGAGTCCCTCGGAGTATGTTTAACAAACCCTAAGAAGGAGTGGTTCGGTCCCATTATGGGTCTATCGATGTTTGTTTAACGAGTCCAAAGATAGAAAACTCGAAGGTTTTTCATGATTATAGAGTTTGGAAAAACACTTAAAAGAGAACTCTCTCAGTTCCTTTTTTGTAAAATAGTCTGATGAGACTGAAAAAGAGATAAATTATCGCTCACTAGACACTTTCTTCAAATACTTTATCGAGCGTGAAATAGCAAGGTCGCTTGGCTATCTTTTCATGTTTAGAGAGTCTGAAAAGAGCTTAAAGAGGACTCCAGGGGGGTTCCTTTTTCGTATAACCTTGTTGAGCCCGAAAAAGTGATAAAAGTATGCTCGATCGTGTTTTCATGTATTTTCGAGCGTGAGAATGGACAGAGACCCAGCTCGAGGTTTTGTGCAAAAACCACAAAAAACAATCAAAATATGCGATGAAAAAAAGAAAAATTATGTCCGCATCCCTATAACATGAACATCGAAGTCATTATGCCTACAAAAGTTACACTCAAAAGGGAATTAAAGTTTAGGTTTTAATCAATAAATAATTAAAAAACTCCAAATAATATGGTAAAAGTAAATATAAAGAAATAAAAACTCTTTTTACCATATCATTTTCACTTTTCCACTATTTGAGCCCAAAAACCCCTCTTTTACCCTCGAAATTCGATGTCAAATTGCGGGAGTTACGAGCATCCATTTGACGAGCCATTAGCGACATTGAGGTAGGCTTTTTGTCCTCTACTCTTTCATGGTTTTATTTTCCATTTTCATTGGTAAAAAATCATTTTTGAGTTGGTTTTGTGAGCCCTACTTGCGCTTAGCCATTCTCACAAGTGGGCTACATGGGACCTGCGAGAATGGGTCATTCTCGTAGGTGAGCCCATAACAGCCTGTGAGGGTCTCGCACTGTGCCTAAAGGGCACCTGTGAGAACCGAAAAGCATAAAAAAGGTTTTAAGTTTTTCTCAATGAAAGAAAACCAAATTGTGAGTAGAGTTATTAATCTTCTTTTTGTGCTTCTTATGCAGGTATTTGGCCATCACAATGGTATTGGAATGGCGCGAAAGGGAGAACGAAGAAGATAATGCCATTTCCAGAAATCATCCTCCCACTATTTCCACTTTGAGAAACTGTGGTCTTCTGAAGTACTTTCTTATCCCGGGCATGAGGGCCCAAGTCAGGTTATTAGAGTACCTCATGCATATGTGGGATCTCGAGCAGCAAGTATTTCATGTAGGGGTCCACACATTGTCCTTGGACATTGAGGACATTTACTTCTTGATAGAACTGTCACGGCATGGGTACCACGTGAGCCTGACTGGTAGTAGAGGTTGTGGGATGCCTATGAGTGAGTACTGTCGCTTACACTGTGTTCCCGAGGCAGAGAGGAAAAAAGGGAAAGTAGCTGTTTGGGGAGTATGGGATTTGACCTTCTGTACTCTCTTGTTCACCATTGCTCGGATGGCTAGGAGCTCCACTCCTCACATGGCACTCCAAAGTTACTTTAAGTATGCCATAGAGTGTACTGAACCTTGGGTTTTTAACTGGGCAGATGTTGTGCTTTGTAGGATGAAAAGGCAATTGACCAAAAGCAGACAAGGCGACCTGAAGCAATTCGGGTATGGATCTTTGTTGGTGTCCTTCTCTCTCGAGAGGGTTCCATTACTGAGGCTGCAGGTTGATTGGAATTTACTGGCTCCAACAGATCCAAGAATGTTGAGATGGTGTCAGCTCATGGCCCGGCACGTAGCTGGACAATTTATCAGATATGATGATACCTTCTTTGAGTGGTTGCGACCATAAATATTGATGGTTGGCGATTAATGTATGCCAGGTTGGATTTCCGAGGAGATCCAGACTTGGTCCTGCCCAAGGGTGCTCAGTGGAGGGAACTTGGTAAGAAGTACACATTTTTTCCTTTTTAAATGTTTTTTGTGAATTTTATCATATGCAAATGTTTTTTATATGTTCGTCCAAAGACTACAAAATTCATTTTTTGATGACACAGATGTGGGACCTTACCGACCTCCTGGTTTTTCTCCTATTCAGCGGCGAGGAGAGGTGGCGCCGGTACCACAATGGAACATCAAGGATTAAGAAGTAGTGGAACAAAACCTAGAGGGATTGACAACAGATATTCCAGACATGCCACTAGGAGAGGTTCCACGATGCTATCAACGTCATATTGTAGGAGTGTCAGATTCCATTGGTCGACTGCTCCATAGGATTTCTTGGACAGTCATGTGTTACCATGAACATCATCCATGACGTCACTTTGTAGAAGCTATGAGCTTCATTCTTTAACATTTTGGTCCTTAGACACAACTTTTTGTAAAAAACTATTTTGATCGTTATATATACATACGACTTCTATCGGTTTATCTTGTGTTATGTGAAAATTGATGTGATTGATTTATAAATGATTCAAATGTCTGTCTAATACATAGTTAGCCAATGCATCAGTTAATGTATTTATACATCTAGGAATATGTTGATATTCAATATAATCAAAATAACGTTCCAGAAGGAGAATCCGCAAATACACCCATAACAAAGTAGGACTTCGAATAGTATAGACATTACTTAACTGTAGTACTAAAAGCTGCGAATCGAGTCGCACAACCAAATGATGGATTCTGAGTGAGATAGCATCAATGAATAATTCAATAACAATGCTATACTCTGCAATATTGTTGGTCACACGATCGAGACACACACCTTGTAAGGAGACATGTTCGTTTGTAGGGGCGTAAATTTCCCATGCAGCGGAAGCAAGGTTCTGAGTACTATGGCTAGCACCATCAGCGAAACCAATGTAGGTTAGTGAAGACTCTGACATCTGGAAATCAAAAACAACGTCACATAAGGGCATAGACCAGATAACGACAAAAGCAAGCTACAGTAACACACAAGAAGTATTATACAATAAAAATACAAGTACTCGTGCACAGGTGATCTTATGCATAGTAATTCTTCAAGTACAACCCATTTCTGGGTTCACTTAAAGGGATACCATCATAATCTAGTAACTCATAAGCTCCTTTTTCCAAAACTCGTCGAACGATATAAGGACCTTGCCATATGGCTTCAAATTTTCCAGCTCCTAGCACATCTCGATCTTGTTCATAGAGGAGAATGAGATCTCCTTCAGAGAAAACGCGAGGCTTGACATGTTTGTCGTATTAGGCCTTGACACGTTTTTTCTGAGTTTCTATGACTAGGGTAGCATCGTTTCGAGTTTCGTCTAATCGCATAAGATACAATAGACGTTCTTCTTCAGCAGAAGTGTTTGGTAGGAGTTCAAAAGCTAGTTTTAAAAAGGGTATCTCGCATTCAATCGGGAGAATGGCTTCCAAACCATAGACTAACCAGAAAGGTGTAAACCCAATAGCGGACTTGACGGATGTCCGGTAATCCCACAATGCCGAAAAAAACATTGTGTGACAACTTGTTTTGTGAATCCCTATCATTCATCGGAGCATAGTTATAAGAACTTTGTTAATTGCTTCGACTTGGTCGTTGGCTTGTGGGTAATAGGGTGTTGAGTTTTCATGGCGAAGACCCAACTTTTCAGTAAGTTCGGACATCATGAAGTTTTTAAAGTGGCTACCGTGATCAGTGACGATAGCCTGAGGGACACCAAAACAAGCTGTGATGTGATTACAAATGAATAATGATGTGGTCTTTCCAGTGTTTTCAAATGTCGACATCGCCTCGGCCCATTTCGTAAAGTAATCAACGGCTACAATAATGTATCCATGCCCCCCGACCGAGTGAGGGTGACATGTCATGAAATCGATGCCCCATTTCACAAAGGGACCAATGGAGACCACAGGGTGAAGAGGAGAAGTATGCGACCGTATCTTGTTATTATACGTCTAGCAAGCATGGCATTTTTGAACGGTGATTATGTAGTCGTTAAATAAAGAAGGCCAAAAATACTCTACTCGTAAGATCTTCTGGGCAGTAGCATACCCAGACATATGACCACCACAGGCTCCAGAATGGCAGTCATTCAGAGCTCTCTCGGCCTCGTCGAATGTGAGGCAGCATCAAAAAACGGAGTCAATCCCCTGACGATAAAGAGTATCCCTGAGGATAATATATTAACGAGCTTCGTATCATATTCGACATCGGTCAGTACTGGAAAAAGTTGGTCGGAAAGTCTGGGTTTGGAGATATATAATGATATCATCATACCAAAGATCATCAGTGATGATGAGGAAAAGGGATTCATCAGGTAATGAATCAGCTGCTATATTTTCCATTTCAGAATAGGGAAAGTCGCATATCAACTCAGCAAACACTAAGGACTTCTTAGACTTGGCACGTTCAAATTCCAAGTCAAACTCTTGGAGTATCACAATCCATTTGGAGTATTTTCCCCCTAGCAATTGATGGGTGAGAATGTGTTGCATAGGGTTGCAGTTAGAAATCACTG